>JAPMAG010000652.1:0-14393 GCA_036584685.1 Rhyacophila sp. Rhy_31_5 | reverse complement strand
AATATAGCGAGGTTGGTGGGCGGTAGGGAAATTTTACCATGAAAAATAGGCAAAATTGGGCGCTAGGCATAAAAAGGTTGACGACCTCTGGTCTACATAGTGTTACATGGCGGGTAAAAAACGTAAAAAAAAAGTTACGTGGTTTATAGATGCCCCTCCCAAATTACGAGTCCTGTCTGAGTTTTCGATAAGATATCGTTCGGGTTAGGTATGATTTTTGTACAATTACAATGTACGTTATTTAAAAGGCAAACATTTTTTTATGATTTCAGGAGAAACACTTAGGAGAGTGATTAATTAAAAAAGATATGTATCTCATACTGAGAACAATAATATACACAAACAATGGCGTAAGCAGAGAGAATATACGAAAATATATAAATAACGACGTTAAACATCTAAAAAAAGGATAATAAACAGATAAAAGATTCATTCCACTCACGAATCCACTTGGTTTGTTTGGGCTTCAAATATTTCTAAGAAAGTGACACACTCTAATTTACATTCTGCAATTGTTTGCTTTTTGTCGCAATTTGCGCAAACGCAAGATAATAAAATCTTATGTTGCCTCGATAGCTACTAAACTGGTAACTGCATAATATGATGATAAAAAAACTCATGCTATCCCACGATTTCAATTATATTGTATTTACGTGAGCAGTATTCGGGTGGTCACTTAATCATATAAGAGCAAAGCAATATTAGATCGCCGTTTATCTTGGATTAGACACATGCTATTTTTATTATCCTTCTGTTTCGGTATTCGAGTTGCGTATTATAATCTGACGTAAAAATACAACAATCATGCTAATCACTGGAAGCAGTAGATGAGAAATATGTTGATATATGCATGGTGTGTTTTATTTCATCACACTTAAGCGGCGTCCCAAACGAGCGACGGAAGAACAGATAATATGCTTCCCAAAATCACCGTTGACGAGACTGTCGGTGCGCATTCAGCAACAAGTTCCGGTAGAAATATGCTTCAGAAAAGATAGACATCGAATATAAAGAAGTATCGAATTCTGATAATATAAAAAGTACGTAAATAAAAACTCGGATATTAAAAAGATTTACTACATTACTATACATAGTTCTCGTATGATATTGAAAGTAGTACGGATTAGTTTATCTTTCTGCAACCTATGCGACGCGTGACACTGATTACAAAGATTGCGATTCATCTGTCTGATTGACAATTTGCGTCAGTGATCAATTTCTTTTGAGTAGCTCAGTGTGTAGACGGCCTTAGTGTCACTGGGAAGGATTTCGACAGTGTTCACTCATTTAAATTAATGAAAGTTTGGCACTTCAGCATAATATTCTACATTATATAGTATAATTTATTATATCAATCGGCGACCGCTGGATTAGTTACAAAAGCTGAGAGTATTGTGGTCACAGAAAGGATTTAAAGAGAACAGACAGTTGACGGAAACGACTAAAAATGATCATGCAAGGGGTCAACAGTAGAATAATTTCAAGTAATGTTGTATTAAAATTATAGGATTAAACATGGAAATGTATTTAAAATATTAATCGACTGAGGGACCTATAATGTGGATAGAAAGATTTTACTCAGAAAATGTTGGGCTAAGAACATCAACGAGGGTGGTATACACTCGTAATCCCCAGAATATCATAGCATGCTACAAGTAAAATTATACAGTTTGATATAATTCATACGCTTCAAAAGTTATGGCTATAAACATGCATATATTACTATGCATTATTCTCTTTTTATCAAGATATCCTTGCCGCATTATGTGCTAATAACAAACCACGTACTCTCATTTCTTATAGGTATTGTGCCACGATAAACCCAGAAGTGCATCATGGCACACTGGTTGCATAGCTCTGATCTGTACCACAATGTTGATAGGTTTTAAATGACCATCTTTCATGCTAGAAGTTTTTGTGAATAACGTTTTCAAATTGAATGCCCCGCCTATTAATCATTTTTGAATCTACTATTGACCGGAAAATACTGCTCCATTGTTAAATTCAATATTCTCTTTTGATCACGTCCTCGGGCCGATAGTGACAGAATTTTTTGCTCGTATGCAGTGGCGTGGTTACATAGTGAAATCATGCAATAAATGAGGGCTCAAGTTGCTAAGAGGCTTTAAATTATTCATTTAATATCATAGATCAGTCAAAATGCAGATATTTTATCGACAAGCTTTCTTTTTAGAGGAGTATATTATATTATAAAAGACCTTTGACAAAGATATTATACGAAGAATCTTTTATAAAAGAGTTGACAGTTAATTCACCAACAATGTACATAGATACTCCAAAGCTTGTATGATTCGTTGATTGATTAAATAATCTACTATTCTTTTTTTAATCATATCCACTTCGAAACCAAGCATATGAATCTTTACAGTGTTAAGATTGTTTTGACAGTTTTTTAGAAGTAATAATTGTCAGTTATTAGCTCAACCAATCTGGTCCAAGTCCTAATTTTAAATGCACATGAAAATCCTGTGCAATTTTCGCCAGCTACGGGATTTGAACCCTAGATCCTCGGCCCATGAGTCGGATACGCTACCACTCACCTAATTTACTATTGCATAGCGTTTTTTATGTATAATTTTTTCCGAATATACTTTTATAAATATTGTCGACGATTTTACAAACTGACTTTTATAATATGTACATATATTAATATACTTAGTTGTTTTTCATACAGTCGCAGGGTTAATTTTATTTTCATCATTCTGAATTAGGAAACGGCCAATACTTATTCGATATTTATAATTTTATTTTACCGCTTAAGACTTGAGAGATAATCTTATAGTTACAAGTACATTATTATCTATACTTTGATATCGATTTCGTATAATTATGATAAAAAAATATCAGTCATATCGATTTTAAGTTCATTATAAAACGTGTGTATTAATTTAATCAGCATTGAGTACAAGATATGACTTGGTATATTAAATTGTAATAGATATAAAATAAACTTGCTCAAAGCATCGATAGCAATAGAAAGATTCATAGAAATCGTGGTGTGAAATTGTAAAACATGTTGCAATATAATATGATTTCATTAGGGTTTTGAAAGGGAAACGTCAATCAATATTTTTTATTTTTTTCTTTACTAGTTTGTGTAAAATTCATTTATAAATATACCACAAGAAAACCCACGTCACGTAATCAAATCAATTACATAATGAATATTCCTCATCGCATGACGTAGGGGTAACAGAAAGAGAAGGTACAAGTCACGGCGCTTACCTGTTACGTAGTTTCTTCTTACTGTCGCAGTAAAGAGAATAGCTTGATTGCAACTCCTGTGTAGTGATTTTTTTTAAATTTGAACAATGCCTCCTTTAAAATATTGTATAATAAACACCATCAATGTATCCAATAAATTGTTGTTATAAAATATATTTATCGAAGTAATAAATAATACGCTTCAATACATATTAACTTTAGCCGAGAAGTGTGTGTTGCAAGTGAAAATTTTAAAAACATAGAAATGAGTAACTAATTGTTAGTACATGTTTATCAGTGCCAGCAGGATGCGAATCCTACCACTACCACTGAAGAATCGAGGATAATCATAAGGATGCAACAACCATAACTGAAAACATTATATGGAATTATTTTTTGAGTATTCTGAACATAATTTAATGTTTTGGACTTCCATTCATATATTTCACAAGTATGTACTGTTCTTATCTACGAAAAAATCGATATATTTTTAACTGTAAGTCGGCTCGCAGTTGTAAATTAATACGGATGCAGTAGTTTATATGAAATTCATGGTCGATATAATAGACATATTGTTAAAAAAAATCAAAATACTCTAGGATATTTGTATGACATATGTATTGACACAGGGTGTGGCAGGGCCAATCTCTGCGCTTCGATATCTGTTATGCGACGAACAACTGAAGACGGAGACGCTGTAACAAACTACCACCACGTGATAATCCCCATTTGTTATTTCTTCGATGTGCGTATTAAAATTCATTATTTACAAAAACGAGTATGATTTTAAAATTAATTTCTGGAAAAAAAGTTATTTGAAATAAATTGACAATACAGAGATATGATTGAAAATTCTTCACATAAATCTTGCGAAAAGAAAAGAAATACCATGTTCGCATGATGTGCATATAATAGTCATTCATTATCGTGCGATATGTTTTATTGTGAAGCATGGATTGATGAAACTTTCTTTATCATTTTCGTTCCAAATCGATAATTCATATAGCAGAGGTTCACTACAAATTTGTACTAAAGAGCACATTAGAATACTAGTCGGACGGTGGGCAACATTTATTTTTCAAGGTAAATTTGTAGTTGGAAATAGTTAATAATACGCATATATAAATATAAAAAAACGGTACACGTAAAATGGTCGGCGGGCGCCATGATGGCGTAGGGTTGGGGACCCCTGTCATGGAGTGTAAAAAAACTGTTTACTTATAACTGATTTGGCAATTTTAATCCTAATTATGTGATAAGGATAAGTGATCAAAGGAGAAGTGCCGCATAACCATTTTTTTTTGTATCTGTGTCGTATGCATATGAAGATAATATACTCGTATTGAAAAAATAGTTCACTTAAAGATTTATGACATTCGTATTGTACGGTTCGGTATTGCAAACGACCTATGCATTTTGTGCTTCATTTGCAGGTACAAGTATCTACATATTGATTGTTCTTAGACGTAACTCAGGTATATGGGTACAAAATAATATGTTGAAATATAAATACAAAAAAATAGGTAAATATTAAATTGATATTAACTGTCGTTTCAAGCAAGGATACCGACTCTACACGTGAAAACAGGTGACAAAGAAAAACGGTGGAGCGCTAATTTCATCAAAATTTATTTAGTGTCAATCGATCAAGCGATACTGTAAACAATTCAAACACATCATATCGTAAAAACATTTTTAGTGAAAACAGATGCCAGATGGTTAAACAATTTTCGTGTTAAACTGGTAGGTATCCGAGTTGAGTTGAGCATTGCCTACGGTTAATAATTCAATTTGACCTTCAAAAAGTATACACATTCGGCATGCGAGGTAAATATTTTAAATATGTCGTATAACTCCTACGAAAATAAATCTGTGTATGAATTTAAACCGAGGGGTGGGGAATGCACTAGTCGCAACGCTGGTCTATCGCTGCTTTTATTCTGTGATGCGATGAAACTGTAATCATTAAAGTGTTTTACACTGAAAAGTTCACCTTGATACTGCTACTGTTTATGCCTAAAAACTGTAACGTCAGATGTCATAGAATTTTAATTTTCATGTATGTTTAATACTTTCATCATAAAATTCACACAAGAACACGTAACATATTTTGATGTACATGTATTTGATTCCCTTTTCAAATTAAATTTTCTATACACTATTTGAAAGAATAACGATATTTAAAAAAAAATATTTTGAATTGTATTATAATAATATGTCGCCCTCGTAGATAACTGGATAGCGCATCCGACTCACGAGCCGAGAGTCTATGGTTCGAATCCTGTAGTGGCAATTCGTACACGTTATTTCATGTGCATTTAATACCAGGACATGGACCAAATTGGTTGAGCTAATAACTAACAATTATTATTCGTAGAAAAAGCTGTCAAAAACAATCTTCACATTGTGAAGATCCATATGCTTCATTTCGGAGTGGATATGGTTAAAATAAAAAAAGAAATATAATATATGTATATTCTGTTCTGTTCTGAGGTCCAGGCAATACTTTGGGAGGCTTTTATTTAATAATTGTGATGGCGGTGATTATATTATGACAGTCAAATTAGACTGTGTAGGATCTCATACATCATATTTGATTTTCGTAAAGTTCTATTATTGTAATCTTGATTGCAAGGATCATAATAAACATATATGAGACATGTGGCAACAATTTCAGATGTCAAAAAACTTTCTTTTATTTTAAAATGCATTTGTTCCAAATACGAATTTGAGTGGTAAATGTGATTGATAATTATTTAATCTTATTTTACGTAACCCGGTAATACCAATACTTTCTCGTTTATTATCCAAGATACGAGTATATACTCGTACATGTTGCACTTCTATATATGTATTATTAATATTAATTCACTGCAAGTCATTCAATATAATCAAAATACAGAAGTTCTCCGTGCAAAAATAAACTGTATAGTCTTTTCTTTCCCTTGTTGAATCTATATTTTAAATCGTCAAGTTGAAGAAACATTTTATTTCAATGAGTGTTTGTCTTATTGTGTGTTGTTTTGTACATATGAAAAAATATTAATTGCAGCCACTTACTAGTGATTTGATAGTAAGACACAATAAATTGTAGAACGCAAAATCTTTGTATTCCCCGAAATCATAAATATTAAAAATATATACATACTCTTTAGAACGTGTTATTAACAATTCAATCGGTTTTCATGTTTTCAAAAAAAACTATAGAAAATTCCTTAGAGTTGGAAGAAATGGTTGTGGGAAGGCATGTTGAGGGAAAGGGGTAAATTTAGTCGATCATACAAGTACACTCCGTTGTCAAATTAATATGGTTTAGATATTTGGTTTATTATATTGGCCGATTGAAATTATGTCGTAGAAATATACTCACATGTTTTTAATTAGATATTGAAATGGAAAGCATAGATCATTTCTGTTTTTATTTCGTTACTTTTAAATGAACTATAAAAAGTAAGCGTGACCTTGACCCCAGTATTGCATCACTTTCAGTCCGTTGCAGAAATGAGAGAAAGAGAAAATACGAACCCCCGTGCTTTGACTGGAAGTAAATATTTCTCTCACCGTTTACACTGTACATTATAAGATTTATAAGTTTGATTCGAATTCTATGTATATATAGTTATTTGGATTATTTTAATAATAATAACATGAGGTTATATTATATATAAGATATTAATTGAAATTGTTCGATTTTTAAAGGTGAAAAGGCGCGCCTGTCATCCGTCACGGGTGTGTGGTAATGGAACGCTCATGACAGCAAGGACTAATAATATGATTTCAAAAATAAGAAAACTTATTTCAATAAGTTATAATCGTTTGTTCAAGTTGAATCGAAGAGTATGTGTGGTAGATCATATATATAGAATAATTGAAGTTGGATATACACGTACCTGATACTGTATATGTAATGTACTTCTGCATTAAACATATGTTTAAATCGATACGAATATTTTGTTATAATATGTACTTCCCCCAGTAGAATAAAATTGTTTGTTTCTGGAAAAATTATTAACACAGCTATAAAACACTAAGCAACTCAATACGCGCAGAATACAAAAAAAAATATTACAATAACTAATGGTGTATTCATGATATCATCGGTATTTATAACCGGTATTCTTCTGCATTGGATAAATCGATAAACCTCGTAATAACCTAGACATTTCAAATGCCGGCATTGCGTCAATCTTAGGGACGCCAGAATTTTGAATGAAAACGCTCGGTAATTAAACATTAAATATTGTATAGTTATAAATGTCAGTTGGATTATTAATTTGTATTAAAGAAGTGCCGATTTTACTAGGTAAGATTAATACCACTGTATAGACGGGAAACATTGTTCAATGTTGGTACGTATTGTTAGGCCTTTTTTGACTACTAACACGGAACTTAATCATATCGTCTATAAAATAATTGTTAAATGTTCTGTGATAAAATACATCGGAACGGCTAAGCACAACAATTACTGTATCCAATATCATATCCACCACGTCTCTATGATCTTTGGGGAGCGTCGTGGCGAAACAAACGTAAAAACGTTTTGCAACGGCGGTCCGAGTCTCCCAAAAAGAACGTTTCAAAACCTTGGTAGGATTTGGTGATTTTTTGGTAGTATGTAGTTTTAAGGGTTGTAAAAATGAAAACTAGCAACATTTGTAAATTGATATAATCGCCTTTTTTGAAACTCGTAGACCAGGGCTAGCCAACCTTTTATATACCCTGCGCCAGTTTTCTTCACATACTAGTTCAGATGCGCCATACATTTCAAACGCCTTTTCTACTTTCTTACGTCTATGGTTGGAGTTCATAATAGATACAGCGATGCAATGCAGCACTTATAATTGTCCAAAGCGCCACGTTTGGCGCATGCGTCATAGGTTGGCCACTCATGGCGTAGTCCAATGATATATTATATTTGAAGTAATAGACACACTGCGTGCCATTTGGTCAACAGATGAAAAATATGCAGAGGGATGAATGTAAACAAAACAAACAGAAATATTGCAAAAAAAATCTGTAAATACTCGTATAAGCAAATAGTAATTTTTAAAAAGAAAGCGAGGTGAATAAAACGATTGATTGAGCCTTTGTGTCTAAAACGCAAACTAAGGTACCGCAGTCCACACGAGTCTTTCTGCGTACTACCTAGTGTCACGCATGCTATAAGCTGTCAATTCCTTTCGCTAGATTTTTTCGCAACGCGGTACAAAATGAAGACTGACTATTTTCTGCCTTTTTTTCTTCAAAATTATGTCACATAGTGTTCTTTTGTAATTATTACCGTTTAATTCATTAAGAAGGTGGTCCCTTTTTATATCCCCAATTCAACTCAATGTGTTGATCACGCAATTCAACTCAATGTGACCTTCCATCCGATATAACACCGAAATTAGAGAGGGATACCTGTATATCACAAGAAAGAAATGTTTTAATGATAGATCAGTGATTAATAACCAGATACGCGTACTCCGAGGGGTATACGCTTGGTAGAGTATATATAACGATGAATTAGTATTGGTGAACATTACAGTAGCTAAGCCTATATATATAGTTATGACAAATGATAGATATAATATAGGAAAATGGGCTAACACGGCGTACGTACGAGTGGGTAAACAATTAGGAAACACTGAGATTGATAATGCATGTATTGTAGCAACGTGAAACATTGTTTTGGTGCTGAGGTCACATGCTTTTATGAAGATACTTTGTCATGATTACGTAGTGATAAATAAACAGACGTCCATTAAATTGTGATGTGCTCGTTCGATCCGTGCAGTTTGAAGTGACAGCCGAGAAACGAAAAAAATCCCGATAACTAGGACGTCCCTCGTTATAATGCTGATTACTATGCAAGCGTTTGGCATATTGTAGAATACAAATGAGGTTGTAACAGTATTTAAAATAAAATGTAGGTATTTGGTGTATGTTAGTATATTTAATTATGTCGTTACTAGAGAGGCGTGTTTTTTGGAAAATTTGAAAACAATAGCAAATTTTAGCATTTATTTCTATTTCACATAAACGAAAATAGGCGAGTTTTTCGGCAAAAAGTGTAAATATTTCAAACAAATCTGTAGAATTTGAATGTAAAAAAATGAGAAACCTATATGTTTATTCTAATGCATCTCGGGCTGCGAAATGTCGCCATTAGATGTACATATTATGCGTTTATTCGCTCATCTAAGAAATTTCGCATTTTTCTGCGTCTGTTCTCATTTTTAGCATACATTTCTCCATTTATAGCAAAATGCTTAAAATACGAATATTTATTACACACTAATAACGATTACGTCAGTCTTCACTCATACGTTTACTCACTGGTGTTTCTATTTTACCTAATATTTATACTCTAGTCCAAAGATATTAAATTGCGTTATGAAACACACTCATATATCACTGTATACCCCCCAAGTGCGTGATACTAATTATATACGAGTATATGCATATAAAACGAGTCAATCGTATGAAAAACAGTGGCGTTTAAAAATGTTAAAATAAAATATTTACTTAATCCGGGCTATGGTTTGTCCAGTTCATTATTGAAAATATTCACATTTTGTTTAATATACAATTATCAAAAATAATTTATTTTATGTTGCTTCTCTAGCTTTTGTCGAGTTTTTTTCATATTCAAAAAAAAAATGTTGTTTTTTCACACTTGTCTTGCAAAAATACCCTTTCCCAAAACGAATGTCACTATATGAAAAAATCTGTAAGGTTATTTATTCATTATTTCAAAACCAACTAAATCAGAATTGATTTAAAAAATATGTAATTAGTGGTAAAAGCATATTGAAGCTGTTTTATTATTTCAATACGAAGGCATTTACTGAGGATGAAAAATACATTAAATATGCCCACACATATTAGCCAGGCGATGTAATAAAAAATATTTTTATCATGTTTAAAAAGTTACAATAATTAATAAGTGTACAGTATAAAATAAACAATAAAAATTATTTACAGATTGCAATTGTGTTAGTTTTTAAAAATATTATTACATATAAATAATCCTTAGAAAATGGTGTTAATATTTTAATAAGGATATTAACATTAATTATTCTTTATACTCATTAAAAGGGTACACTTGACGCTGGGCAAACTGATACCTTGTGGCCAGGTCTCCACTGATAAAAATGAATGTAAAACAAACAACATAAAAGTGTACAAATTAAATACAAATGAGACTCCTACAACACGGTTTCGTTCTTACACGATAAAAAAATGGGAAGACCCTTGTATAGCAGGACAACCTACAACACGGTTTCATTCTAACGCGTTCATGAAAATTCGGAAACTCTCTTATAACACTATTATGTTTTATATACACTTATATGTATGTAAATACTTCGATAACACGATTCTTATTCCAAACATTTACAAAATTAAGTTTCGTACTATACCATAATGTATATGTAGTATTGCCGTATTATTCTATTTTTATTTGTGTTAATATATCAGATGTTTTTGTTTATTTTTATATTTAAAAAATATAAATAAGACAATAAAAATACTCTAGAATAATACGATAGAATTATGAAAACAAATATATATTTTAATGACAATACAAATTAATATAAACACTGGGAAAGTCGGCACTAATTAAATAAATGTCTTATAATATTACTTAAGGACCAGCCGCATCCCACAAACGTATGTTGACACTGCACTGACACACGTCAGTGCAGTATACAATATTCACATATTTATACACACAAAAATAAAATAAAATTCGGGGAATTGCAGAAAATGGAAAAAATCCTAACAAAGAAATGGGTTCAGAAAGTAATGATATCATTCGACCGAAAAACGTTCTCGCCTCTCGTTGTGCTGAATAGTGATAAAGAAGAATTTTAACAAAATGAGCTTCAAATAAATGAGAACATATTTTTTCTTTCACTTAAGTTTTTTACTTTACATATATTTATATTTTTAATACAGATTTAATAATTAAAAAGTTTTTAGAACGCGTCTATCCATTTGATATTGGCTCGCAGTCTCGTATAACACGGTTTCACACAACACGCTATTTTTTCGGAACCTATCTACCGTGTTACAGGAGGGTGACCTATAATTCTTTTAATTGTTATATGTAGTCAACAAATCAATGAATGTAGTAATTACCAAGTATTTCGGAAATCCTTCAATCCTACGCTGAAACTGTTGCTGCGCCCTTTCTTCCGCCCTAAGGTCAAAAACTTCAGCTGAGTATGATTATCTCCCTCGCTGAACGGATTTAGATGTTCAGGATAATCATAAACAGATATTACTTGCCCACTTTTGACACCCGACATTGTAAACAAACTTATTTTTTTGCTGTCTGTTTAATTTACTTCACACAGAGCGAACACGTTTTGATCCACCACTCATTAATTAATCACTGATTTAGTTAGATCACATAACGAAATTAAGTGATGCGGACAGCATATAAATCGTTATCTCTTATCGATGTATATAATATACACAGTGTACATATCTTAATTATGAGAATTCTTATTGGTTGAAATATAACAGGTCGGTCGCACTATGCAGTTGAAGATACAACAAAGTATCTAATATAATTAATATTAAACAAGTCAATCACGAATATTCAGTGTTGCGCGTATAACCTTCGATAACAAATTGAGCGTCTTTGTTTTTATCATTTTCACCAACTTATTTACGTAAATGTATCGAATACACCGTAATGAATTACTTGCTCTTAACAACTACCTCGTAGACAGCTCACTAGCGACTAGTATTTTCGTGTAGTGCTCGCCGATCGTCCAAAGTATTTCAGCGAATGACAAATCAGTATTAATGTACTAACACTTTGAACGATAGAGTGACGTAAGACTATTAAAAACAACGCATATAAAATATTATATCGCGTGGTATAAAAAAGAGCTAAAACAATCAAAGCAGTAAAAAACGATTATAATTTTATAATCAATCGGTTCCATGCACCGCTTGCGAAGAGCTCGCTATCTCGCTGGAAGTAACGGGATAGAATTCAGGAAGGGGCCAAAGGCTACAAACATCAAAAAACTTCTTGTAACGAGTGAATAATTATAATATTAAAACAATCAGATACATGCGAGTATATTATTTGGTACACCTTGATAAAAAAGAATCAGTTTCATCTTATCATAAAATATACGTAGTATAAAAATATAAATCAGCATTTCACACACATTGTAAATGAACGTGCGTTTTAATAGAAAGAAATGCTGGCCATTTGATCGATATTTTGAAAATATGTGTTAAAATCTGGCCCAAGTTCGAAGACGAAGGTATCGGCAGAGCATTTTATGTAAAATATAACAAAATTTCATGTAATAGTAGTTCTGTTACTATTAGTATTTAACACTCTGAACGTCTGTCACGAGACACGTATGTCATGTACCCTTATCACGACACTCCAGTGATACAATATGATGTACGCTTTTTCGCCTTAAAAATAGGGCAACTTTGATTGATGTTTTTATTTATAAGTGCTTCTTATACAATAGGCGATAAAAAGTCGAATGAAAAAGCGTTAAACGAGGTCATTTTAACAAATAATAAAAATGAAAGTTACTGCCACCTTTTGACGATTGCTTCATGTCTGGGAATAACTGTATTATATACAAATCACTAAAATGCCATGATACTTTGAATCAACGTGTATTTTGAACTTATATTTATATATAGAGCAGACCTCATTATGTCGAAGCAGCGTTAAACGAGGAAGCGGTAAACGAAGTTTAACTGTATTTAATTTGATTGATTTCTGTTTATTTGTTTTAATTATTCTCGAAGGCGTTGGGGGATGGACCTAGTATTTAACAGTGGCATGTTAAAGTATTGATGAAAACTCTTAATAACCTCAAAGAAACGAACGAAAATATGTAGTTTCGATGCCGGATTACGCAGGGAGTAGGAGAGCAAATTGCCAGCCCCTACTATCGGAGGGTTAAAAAAATATTGTAGCCAGGACACGAATTATTACTTGTAAAAAAATAACTGTCGAAACAATCTTCACATTGTGGAGATCCATATGCTTCGCTTCGGAGCGGATGTGGTTAAAAAAAAATAATTGTCAATTATTAGCTAAACCGTTTCAGGGTTGTTACCTGGCTACAATACAAATGAAAAAACATTTGAAAAAATTTGCAACCAGCACGGGCGTTGAACCCGTGACCTCTGATTGCTAAGCGTATGTGCTATTCAATGACCTATCGAGGGCGACAAATCCTTTAGTAAGTCGCAAAATTTTCCAATATTTGTTCATTTGTATTCGTAGACACAATAAAAACCCAAAATGATTAAACTTCCGGTAACAAAACTCTAAAAACTGTGCAGATCCCATAGGCTCGGCCTCAGAACAATGTGGAACTTGTTATTATCATTATTATAAAGACAACCTTTTCCATTCCTTAATTAGTATTTTTGAATTGTTAGATATCATTTATAACAAAAAAAAACATATTTTATAAAGCAATAACTGAAGAGGAAACAAAAATTCCGAAATCGGACCAGCGATATATAATATATTCTAATTATATTTTCTTATCCATTACATTATCAGCTCGCATAATGCAGGATTATTTCTAAATCTTAAAAGTCGATAATTTCACAATTATCTTATATCAACTTCTAGTTTCATCAGATGTGACTTTATGACAGACAGGTAACAGATATTTTACACAATACAATTATACAATAGTAATAATGATATTTTTCATTGATTATACGATACATGAAAGCTTTGGTGTGCGGCATCCGTTTTAAATCATCATCGGGCGAACAAAAATACGCTTTAACAACATTTTACAATACTGAAACAATCAAAGCAATCAAAAATTCAAAGCAATTGAAGAAGTGCAAAAATAAATACGATTTTTTTTTCTCTAGTGCAGATATTCCTTGAAAGCATAATTCGATAAATCGAGTAATATTTAAATTGGCTTTAAGATAAAATTCCAATCACTATCAATGACAAATCTTTTTGGTATTAAAAAAAGATCAATTTATTTTATAATTGAGTCGTGTATTTCCAAAGTCAACTTATTCCATCTCAAAAAATTTATCATAAATGCCAAAAAACTGTTTACGATGTCGATATTACATATTATTTTGTTATCTACATCAGTGCTTCCCAAATTGGGGGCCGCGAAAATATTCAGTACAAAGTACAAATAGCA
>JAPMAG010000651.1:1160-14399 GCA_036584685.1 Rhyacophila sp. Rhy_31_5 | reverse complement strand
CACTTTAAGAATTCCGGATATATTCCGTCTCCTCCCGGTGCCTTCCCATTTTTCACCCTTTTCAGAGCAAACATAATTTCATTGCGTGTGGGCGCATGGTTGGGTATGTTGGCTGCTTGGGGGATTTCCATAAGTTCGGCCTCCTGTGTTATGTCGAATGGGTTTGTGAGAGGCGGACGGTTCAATACCTTGCTGAAATGCTGCTTCCAGATATCTTTGACGCATTCTGGATCAGAGGTTATGGCTCTACTTGGGTCGCGAATGGCTTTGAGGGCTAGTACTCGCCCTCCATACACTTCACGAATCTATTTATGAAGAACAAAATGACTGCAGTAATTTGACGCGATCTCAAAAACATTGTAGCTTAAAACTTTGTTCCATCTCATGCGTGATCTAAATAATATGTCTTTATAATAAAAAATACAATTAGTTATTTTTCTCTAACCGTGAAAAATAACCGACCAATGGTGTTGCAAATATTAACAACTCTTTATTCGTAGAAAAACGAAAATTTAATGAATGTAATGTTTTGGTAAACACACTCGGAAAGTCACCGATCGGGTGGTGGATAGTTTCAATACGCTAGGCTGGTCTGTTATTGTGGTCCATTTTTATTAAATCGTTACATGTACATACGTTTCAAATCAGTTGAAATAGGTGGAAAGTGAATAAGAATACCGGGGGCTTCCAAACTTTTTAGCCAAGGGCCACACTGACTCCTCCACTAAGTCCTAAGGGCCAAAACCTAGCTAACTCATTATATATACTTAACATACTGTAGTTTTGAATTACGGGCCGGATACCAGGCATGTATGGCCCGCTACCGTGGCCCAGGTTGATGGTGCTCGCGAACCGTAGTTTGGAGACCCATGAGAATACAATACTTAATAGAAACTTAAGAAACTATCAATTTACAATCTGATTTTGTTCCGTCTAAACAGTAAGTTTTAGCAGTCGAACAGTTTTAAAATTTTCGATTACAATAAAATATTATGTAATTAGATTGTTCTTGGATATACGTTGACGCAGGAGCGAGCCAATAAAGAGTATACAGGCAATACGTATAGAGGCGCATACTGACAAGGCGCCAAAAATTTCAGGCTAGGAGAATATATTTGAAAAAAAATATTATTCATCAATTAGTTACGACTATTTGTATTAAAATGAATTAAGTACACGTTTATGCAATTTGCTAATCTTAATCATTGGTGGAAAGTCATTATATTGAAATAATAACATAGTTTTAATATATTTATTCACAAATATATTCAAAACCGGTTTCGTCTAAAAAAAACGTTGTTCGTCTAAAAAGTTAAATATTTATACATTTTCCTTTTCTCATTCTAAACTAATTTTAGGAAGGGGCAACACAGCATTAAAAATATTTGAAAACACATCAATTAGGGTACATAAAAATATAAAATATAAATATATCATGGAATATAAAAAGGGAAGGGAAGGGGTTTCACTAATAATTACATTTGCTTACTTATTTTGATATTTAAATTGCATTGGGTTATTGAGGTTTATTGTTTTTATAGTTATGATACAATATTTTGAAGAGGTTGAAATAGGCGATATTGATCTTGAATTTTTAAAATATATTTTGTATAAATAAACTATATCATTGATTCTACCGAAAATATCGTCAATGTCTATAAAATTGATAATAGCTTGAAATAAAAAAAATATTTAAAAGTTACGTATACCGTAGATAACTGAAACACTCTTATTCTGTCATGCGTTTAAATTGAGCGTAAGCTGATAACGGAAAACAGTTTCTATAATATTATTCCTTTGTCCCTTGAGTACACGTTACATAGAAACCCAAATTGCCTAAAAGTTTACGAATTTGTCTTTACATGATTATATTGTAAAAATACTTACACTAAATTAATGTCGACAATAATTCAGCCATATCTAATATAAGAAAGTTTGAAGGACCTACACTTTATCCGCCAGTACTTGGAACCGCAGTTGTGCGCGGTCACCTTCCTGACCCTTCACTGAAGCGATGATTTCCCATATTTTGATATTAATCCTGTTAGCGGAGTCGCATGGGGCGGTATCACCATGCACGCATGTGCCGGGGGAAAAAAAGGAATTCGCCTCGTCTTCAATTCCATGTTGGCATAAGATGCCCTATGTATCTCATAGTGCTGACGAGTCAATTAGCTTGGCCGACCAAACTTGAAGCCGACGAGATACTTTGAGAGTCCACGCGGAATTGCTCCCTGTAAGATGCCGCAAATTTACTAAATACCTTCTTAAACTTGGTCTTGGTTGATTGTCCGCGTACCCAATGGGACCCGTGCGAGGGTGGATTCCAGTAAATAACTACATACGTGATGGATGCATCAGCGGACACTCCCACAAGACATGCTCGGCAGTCTGATCAGTTACGTTCGCATCTACAATTCGTCCTATCTACTAGCTTGCTAAGCTTTGCCGCGAACTTGTCATGTCCAGCCAGGAATTGGCTGGTTCAATTAGTGGGTATGAGCCTTTCCACATCATATCTCTATTTCACATCTGAGAAAAACATATACATTTGTCATCCAGAGCCTGATGCCGTCCATCTCTTCAGCCAGATAAGAGAAGGCGTCATATACGAGTTCACTTACCATCCCGCGATTCGATTTCTTTTTCGATCTTGCGGAAGATGATAGCAGTGGTCTTGAGGAGTATGAAAATTGCACCGCGCCTTTCAACGTGTACGAGTAGGTCAAGCGGGAGAACGTCAGCGAGGACGAGAAATGCATCCGTAGACCTTAGGCGTAGTTCAGTAGGCTTTAGTCAGTGACATTAGACTCGATCGCTGACCTAACTTTAACTTGCGGGTCACGAGTGTACTCATGGCTCTTGAATGCCATACGCTAGACATGTATGCTGCGATCCTTACAAATATTGCGGCGTTATTCCCTGACAGGCGGGACATTTTCTGGTAGGCTTCTGGGGCTTTCTCCGTCATGACGGTAGCGTGGGTGGCGAACGATGTTTTATCGTCTAGAATGTCGTTCAGATACCTTACACGAAGAAAAGCGAACCAAGATGCCATCCATTCTGGAGCCCGGTTGACACCGACCGATGTCTGGCCTGTTGCTCCCCTCGAGGAAGAGAAACTCGGTCTTGTGAGGGGCAAATCGTAATCGATTAAGTTCCCCCCGACCGATAATTCTGGTCAACGCGTCTGACATCACCCGCTCGACACCCACCCTGACTAGACGCTCCCACGAGGAGGAGCACGCCGTCAATATGCGACAATTGCGCAGCCAAGGAGCATTGCCAATGACAACAAGTTGTCAAAGAGGATGTTCCACATAAAGGCCCCGAGGACAGAGCCCTGTGGAGATACCATATTAGACTCGATCTTGCAGCTGATCAGCCTCTCGAACACCTTTCCCATAACGGAATGAAGAGATGAATCGGGAGTATGCAGTAGGAGCAAGGCTGCAAAAATCTCTCATCGTCCTCACTGAGGTCGTTCTGAGGGTTCAAGGTGTTCACCGGGCAGTTGACGGTTTCATCAATTGTGTGGCGGTGAATCCGCCATCCGGGCGTCGTATTGAGGATACAACCCCGCTGGGCCTAGAGGCTAGTTTCATGACACGGAAGGGCGGGTCCTCTAAGAAAACAATCATTAAATAATTACTAAGCAGAAAAAAATATAAATTGATTAAATTTATTATTTAAAAATATCTGACAGAAAGGCTGCGGCTTCGATAAGGGAAAACTGATAATATGAAATTTATCGTGGTCAACGAATATTCGAAAAGTTAACGGTTCCAAAACACAAAGCCGCGTTAATAGCCATCAAGTCATTTAAACTTGAAGCGTTGTGGGTTTGTTTCCAACAAAGGGACAATTCGGTTTGTGTTCGACTAATTAGAAACGCACAAAAGCAAAGGCGAATGTAATTGACGAGTTTCCGCCGTCGCCGCTTTCCTGTGTTTCTATTCATAGTATCAATCGATTGAATCTCCTCTATTATACAGATACCATTTATTTGAAAAAAATGTTTCATAATGAAATTTCTTATATATTGTATCAATTATCAATATTATCACCATTGATATCCATTTAAGGTAGGGAATTTTGACTTGAAACGGAGAGAAATACAAAATCGAATAATACAAAAGTTGCCATGAGATAATACGGTATTGATGGCATTATGTATGATATGTGTTTAGGATTGTATTCCTCATACGCAGTAGCTTTATATTTCACATACACTGACTGAATTTATAATGATAATTTGGAAATCTTTGTGTTTTCAGCCTTTCAGTCTTTTCACTATTTCGAATAAATTATTGTATCTTCCCAAAATTCGTTGCAGTTAGTAGTAGAAGTAGTGATTATCGCAAATGTCCACAGGTAGTGATTTTTTCAGTGTTGAGTTGTAAAATACCTATATGAACCTATATAGGTAGGGATGGCCTTTCAGAGAAAATACCCGCGAGAGACCCGCGGCAACTACAATAATATACCTAGTCTGCCTTAGCCTCGAATGGTAAAATAATATACCTATACAAATGGAGGATGCCCCGACATAACAATCAACGGCGGCGTACTACCGTTTTTGTATTTTTTCCAATTGTAAAGTGATGCAACCACCACAAAAAAAACCTGGCGGCGGAAAGCACATCAAATATTATCAAACTCTTCTATTCGTATGGTTCCATTTCTGTCATGAGGTGAGTTTTAAATTACGTTCCACATTGCCTCCTCATATTTTTATCTAACATATTGAGGTGCCAAGTTGAATCCCCTAATATTGCGATGCCCGGGGCAGCAGAAACTGATAGGTCATGGATATAGACATTTGTTAAAACCACCAGAGAGAATTTACTTAGTTTTCACAACATTCACACATGAAATATTTTTTGTAAATTTGTATTAATTAGCTTACATTAGTTGCGTTAAACCATTACATTTCTAATGTATACAAATTTCAATTATGACGATGTAAAATATAAAACAATATATAATACTTATATAAAAACAGTGTAAATATTTATTTTTATTAAAATAATTTAAATTCTTATCCGATTTCATATGTGGTAACATTTTTTATTGAATTTGTACATTTAATAACTATAAAACAAGAATTAACATTACATATTTTTAAAAAACACTCGTATATTATAATATACGGTCATCAATCAGTGGGCAACAAACGTACATTAAGACCAAGGAATGAATATATTAAAGAAAAAAAAAGACTCTAAATGCGAAATTAGAACGTGACGTATTATTAAAAAACAAAACTGTACCACAAAAGAATTTATTATCACGCACAGCGTCTCTTCCCAACTAAAGAGTCAACATTTAAATATTGTTGTTAAAGCAGAAGTGAACGATCTTTAGGGTGGTTGAGAATGAAGCAATTATAAACCACTTGTTATTGCATAAGTTAAAATGGTAAATAGCCCTCAATGGCTTAGTTCTTGATGCATAATTGGTAATATGACATCGTAAAAGTATTACATTATTTTAAACATTCAAAGTGATCGCAAGCCTTTAGCCATTTAATGCGATATACATACGTTTCTTTCATCATTTTAACGTTATACCTGTGAATTTTGAACAAAATTGATTGTATTAATAATAATAATTATATTGAATGTTTCTCTGATTCGAAATCATTTTGTATCGGACACTTTCATTCGATTTTATAAATACAATAAAATTGTGAATGTGAAAGAATCACACTACAATACTGTACACTGGAAATATTCAACATAAGGTTTATCTGATAAGACTTCATAAGGTCCGATAAGATTTCATAATTATTATATAACGAATATTTCTATGGAGCCGTTGGCGCTTAACCATTTAATGCTGAAACATAGAAATATATAATTATATTTGATATCGTCACTTTCATTCAATAATTTTTTTAAACCAAACATATACGAAATGATTTTTAGGTGAGTGGATAGCGCAGACGACTCAAGAGCCAAGGTTTTAGGGTTCGAATCCCGCACAATGCGAAAGTCGCGCAAGTATTTTCCTGTGCGTTTGAAATCAGGATATGGGGTGAATTGGTTGAGCTAATAACTGACAATTGTTATTCATAAAAAAAATCTTTCAAAAAATTTTAACATCCTGAATATTTATATGCTTCGTTACGGAGTGACACGGTTAAAAGAATATATATTATATAGCAAAATAATGAGAAAAAAAAAGTAAAAATGAAATATCCTTCTCGATGTGAATGCAAATCTATTTTCCTTTAATCTTTTCGTATTTTTCCCCCGAAGAAAATTTTTCAATTTGTGTTTGTTTCATAATAAATCTTTTCACAGGGCGAGAGTGTCAAAGAAACGAAGGGAATGTTTGCAACATTCATTTTGCAACTCTTTTTTTAGACTTTCGTGAAATATTTTGTTTTATATGAAACAGCATTTAAGTTACTTTGACAAATTGATCTCTTCAACGAACTGAATTCGGGAAGTGGAAGGGAATGGCCTTTCATGCAATAATATATAAGTAAAAACGGCTCACCTACTTTTGTTACTTCGAAAAAATGTACAAATATTTTTTTGGCCAAAATGAATTACGACAGGATAATAAATTAGCTTCATATAATTATACGAAAACCATAATATTATAAAATAAAAGACGAGTTTTTTTAATTATCTGTAAACTTGCTCTTATGAACATTTATAAATTGTTATGTTGTAAATATTATGTTTCACTGAAGCATAAATATAATTTTTCTGCAACGTTAAGAACAAAATTTGTTTATTATGTAACGGAATATGTGAGGATTGGGGGGAAACCATTTAATTTATGGAAGTTTTAAGTAGGCGACTGTGCACAATCAAGGTTGCGTATACTAACTAACGGGTTAGTTCTTCAAATCTGGTATAACTAGATTACTTAACAGTTGATATCTTTTGAACGATTTAAAAATACCTGATAACCTGAGCTGTATTGCATCCCCTGAACATACAATAATAATTGCAACTGTCTATTGCTATACTGCGCAAGAGTAATTGTGATAATAAATGGTATTGAAACGTCAAAGAAGCATCTAAGTGGCTTAGTTACACATTTTAAGCCCTCATACAAAAACTACGAAAGACCGAATTATCCCAAAGGGAAAACATTGTCTCTTAAAAAAGAAGAAGCGTTCAAGATATATCTGCATTGTTGGTGAATCGGTTATTTTTTCTCCCTAAAAAAATTAGGTGTCCAGAAATGTTGGGTATTTTATTGGCCTATGCCATCATGGCTTACACGATATGCGTTTACTGACAACGCGTTTTATCTGCACGCCTCTTAAAACTATTTTGAAAACTTAACACTTATGATAGTAGGTACAGACGATTGCCCTGATATATTCTCTACTTATATTAAATAGTGAATTTCATTAAAGATTAATTGTATTAATTGTAAACAGCCTTCTAATGGTCAGAAATAAAGAATAATTATGTGCATTCTCATTCTTCATTCTGGCACTTTATATTGTCCATATCACGTAGAAGATAGGTGTCAATTTTATACCTCAAAAATATGTACTATGTTTTGAAACCTCCTTCTCTTCGAATTATCGTTTTCGTTGATTTTATTTTTTCTATGATTGTATTTACACAAAATAATTTTTAAAAATTTTGAAATAGCTATCCAAGCCAATTTGGTGACCAAAATATCTATGTGGTATTTTATCATCCTATCGTATTTTAAGACCAAGATTTTTCTAGTAAATTATAAATACAATTTGGTGTAATGACAAATTATTTGTTTTGTATAAAGTTCCTCATTCTACATACGAGTATATAATGTCGAGTGTCGGCACGCACCAGAAGTTGATAAACAAATTCGAGTATGCGTCCCACGTAAAGTATTATCTGCGCTGAAGCATTGTTTGTTTCATTTCATATTCAACAAATTGACAGTTTCATCACGTCGACTGCTAAACACGAGCTTGGCCTGGTGTGTGTGTGTAAACGAGATTATGCTCCATGTCAAGACTGAGGAATATAAACTCGTGCCATCTTCATATTTTGTAAGAGTTCGCATCAATTGATAAGGTAAACAATACAATTTTACAACTCGATCCCAACGTCGCTGTCTCATTCGCATTTCCGCAAAAAATTCTAAACGCGTCGCGGCTATTTTTATGATGCAACAGAAAAACTATTCGACTGCTCGCTTATATGTGAGATGAGCGGTATTTACTATAATAATAATGTATGTTTTATAGGCACTTATAACTAACTAACAGAAATGTACATTTTTGAAGGATAATTTGAAATCTACATGTTTAAAATTTTCAGTAGATTACGTATGTTATATCATTTTCAACTGATCGTCGTAAATTTAATAAAATTGTGTCCTCATTTCAATATAATGGCTTTCCACGAAGGAGTGGAGAAGATATAATTAATTAAATAACAAAACTGTTTGTCAATCTGCCATAAAATATTTACAATTTTTGACAGACTTGATTCTATATTGCTTGATATAGCTTGAATAATAAATACCATATTTAAATTAGTGCATACGTATAGCCTTTTTATTCTCTAAACTAATCGGTTATAAAGAATTTATTTGCAAGTAAACAGTGCAATTACAACATAGAAACTACCACCTCGTATCTGTATGCCTTCGGATATGAAGAATATTTTTTTATTTACCCATGAAATTGTTTTCATTGTCCATTATCAAAAGACTGACAACCACGCTGTACTCACGATTCTCATGGTGTAAAACAATATGTATTCGATTAAATAATATATCTAATTTTAATATTATTAAACGACTGTCATACAAATATTTTTCATCTAAATAACTAATTATAAGCTGATCGACCTGAATTTGTTTCACCGAAGGTGGATAACTGGAGCACTAAATAAGATAAATTGAAAATTTAATATTTGATTGGACAAGTATTATTATAACATAAATAAACCAATGTTTTAATATAATATTATAGGTTGCATTGCGTGCACGTCCGATAAATCTTAATGCCGTGATGATTCATGCTGGAAAGCAGAAATATCAATGGACTGATAAACTTGCAGTTTCCAATTGAAACTACATGCGGCGACTCTAGAAACGTGAGGCAAAATTTAATTTGATTTTATAAGTGACCGATCGACCCTAATACTCCAATATTGCGTTACCGTACTTGTATACGAGTATCTATAGTAGATGCTTGTGTGCTAAATTTATATTCTGAACAATCTTTAAGCAATCCTCATACAATACTATTCATTTATTACTTTCAGGCTTAGCACAAAGCTCACTGACTTCACAGCAAAATGATTTAAGGTCTATTTGATTCGATCGAATTATTCCGCAAAGATTGTCGAATGCGTATTAATAATTAATTAACGTCAATTTATATTGAGACCGATACAAACACAATGACTCGACAATTACACTGATTTGTATAAATAGTTAAAATAAATAATGTTATTAAAAATTACCGGTTGCCCTCGTTAGGCTACTCGGTAGCGCGTACGCCTAGCATTCGGGGGTCGCGGGTTCAAGTCCCGTAGCTAGTTGCAATTTTTCAAATGTTTATTTATTTGTATTGCAGCCAGGACATGAACCCGAAGTGGTTGAGTTAATAATTAACAATTATTAATCGTAAAAAATACCTGTTAAGTAAATCTTTACACATTGAATATCCCATAAGCTCCACCTTGGAGCGTGTATGAAATTAAAAAATACGAGTGCTAGGTTGCACCGAGAGAAAAATTAAACCTTTAAAAAAACCTGGTTTCTCTGTTTACATTCCATATTATTGAAAAAATACCAACGACCGACCTCGGGATATTTTTTGAAAACAGTAATTTCAGTAAAAATATGCCAACGGTAATATTTATAATCACATACTCGTACATCAGTTCCATATCCGCTTCGCCTCAAATAACGATCGGAAACATAAGAGCTATTTTGCGTCTTACAAAAATAAATCCTATATAAATTATTTTTATCATTTCGATATCAATACAACACCGTTGAAGTGCGACATTTATGGTTTTTTTATTCCTAAAAATAGTAATATTTCAGATATGAATCTTAATTCTGCTCGGTCGACTAATTATTGATTCTGCTACTAGAAGATTAAGGAAAAATGGGCTCCTTTCCTTGTAGCGGATGCGGATACTAATCATAAAACATAATAATAAAAAAATGTTGTTATTCTAGTCGCTTAAATGCTTATATATATTTTGAGTACAATGAGTGCAATAATCTCTCTCCGCCCCAAATACAGGATTAGCGCAGCTTCTCCTGCCTGTATATTTAATTAGTTACAAATATTATTTTGCGAATAATAATAAATCATTACAGTCATTTTTATTTACTGTCAATCCATATGGGAGTGCCATTGTATTGGAATAAAAAACAGTGCTGTTATTCAATGTTGTCGATCTGCGAGCGTGATGAATATCGATTTGCAGCGTGTTTACAATAATAAGTCACGCACAATTGCATCAACAAATAATATCAGCCGCAAAATAATTAACTCTCAAGCAGTTCTCGTCTTGAGATGGAATTATTGTTGAAATTTTACATATACTCGTACGGTATGAACTCGAAAGGCATTTCTTAAGGTTGAATTTATATACCGTGTACACGAAATGTCGTCTTTTCATATTGATACTGGCAACAACTGATTGCTTATCAATGAGAAAATGAAAGTTAAACTTATATGAAAAGCCAATTATTAAATATTTTTAATATAACGTAATTTTTCAACTTTTTGAGACAAAAACATAAAACTATTTATATCTGAAATAACCATAAATAGTATTACGTCTACCTGGATCTCCTTAGTCTCAAGATATTAAATATGTTAAGGGTAAATTGTTCGAGAAGATTATCTCAATACATATACGAAATCTGGTTTTCTCTAACTAGACCAAGTATTTATTCATGGGCATAAACTACTCCATTCATACATGTATGTTTTTTTTTTCAAAAAAATCGGCTTATCCGATGAAAAATTATATGTTACTAAGATATCACGCGTGTTGTACGAGTATATTCTTTCTGGGATATCAGAAATTTAATAGAATATTATGTAAGTATATATTATGTATGTAATATTATGATCATACATATTAAATAGTCAACTCTTAGTATATTCTGTCCGTGAACAGATGAATAATAACATAAAATACATATTCCAGAAAGATTTCTCTCAAAAGTGTGTAAGCTCTTTTTTGGCTCTCTGTTAACAATAAATAAAATATCGGACAAAAGAGAGCGGGTACATAAAAATATTTTCGTTGAGCGTCAGATTTTCGTAATCCGCCCCTTGGCAAAAAAGAACCGGATCAAGGGGTACTTTTCCTTTGAAGAGTTAAGCCAGCCTTATGGTTCCTCCATTCTCTTCAAGATATTTTTCCTCTTCTTAGATTGTTTTCCGTGCCATGTGCCGAGGTTCTTACGACAAAAATGAATTGACAAACCAATACAAACTAACAACGATATATTATTATTTAATCGCTTTTGTCAAAGGAAAATGAATAAAAACTCAAAATTATTTGATTTGATCTTTTTTCACTCAGTTCCGATTTTATTTTATATTACAGTGGTTCAAGAATTATATAAATTGTTTAAAATAGTCATATCAAAATTGAATGATTGATTACTTGCAAAATGATCTGTTATTTTACCGAATAAGAGCTAATTATGGAGACATTACGACCCTTTTAATTTATTACACAAGTGTCTACGTTGTTTTAAAAAATAATATTCATTATAACACCGTTTTAAATTGACAGCATATCAATAAAAATATTATCAATACTGATTTTACATGTAAATTAGCAATGCTACATTGAAAGTTTCCATATATATTTTTTATCTCACTGATATTAATTTTATAAACATTACCATTTTTCATTTAATAATTATCGGCACAATCACAATATTATACTTGTTCGTCGTGTAAACAAAATAACCATACCAATAAAATTATAAATCTATTATATAATAATATATCAATAAAATCCTGCAATAGTTTTCAATCTCTAAAAAACGACGTTACTTAAATAATACTAACGCAGTTACTACAAATGTTTGGCAAGAATAACAGAGTACATACATTTCATATTACATATATGTCATTACCTACTGAATATAATAATAAAAAACGATACGATGCAACGTTGTCAAAAACGCAATCACACCAGATAAGGGAAATATAATTTTTTACTTATATCATAATTAATATATAACCGTAAATATATGTATTTATACTCGTAAATCATTTCAAACCGGAGCCTTCCTAACAATGATTGAGTTTTATAGGTTCACCGTTGTTCTATTATATTTGTACCTTAGGCAGAAAAAAGATCGATATGTTCAACAAGTAAATTTCATTATAAAAATTTTGTATTCTTTTGTATATATTATTTTTATTGAACTTATAACGATTTCTGTTTTTCGTGCTTTTGAATAAATTTAATCTTATTGCGACGATAAAATTAATAAACCATGTAATTTTCGTTTATATTTCGATTTTCTTTTAATATAAAAAAACACAACAAAATGAAAAAATATCATTTTTCATTAATTCTAGAATGCTATTCAAATAATTACGTATATTATTTGCCATTTATTAAGCAATATCTGCTTAATACAGAGCACATTTTTATTATTATTACCTTTATTTGCTGTCGGGAAATAGACGTATTCTATGGAAATGGTTGGTTGATACAAATGAAAAGTGAACTATTTAATTTTGTACGTAATCCAACATACTTGTATAATTAAAAAAAAATTTTCAATGAACCTTCAATCTTAAATCATGGCTTGTGCAAGAGAGTCTTAACGCGTTTGCTAAAATTCAACTGCAGGACTAAGATTAAAAGGTTTCGTAAAAGCTTTTTCTGAACCGTGACTTTTGATATTATATTATACAATGTTACTAATAACTTATATTACAAATGTGTTACAAGATAAGATGATATAATATGTTAGGTCCGCATAATTCTCTGAAGATGGCTGGCCTCATAAATTTTTACGCCTATTTTAATACAAAAATGAATACATTACATCTCACTTTGTGACTGTATACCAGTTACCATCTATATAAAAAAAATGTATATTTAAATTATATCACTATATTTAGAAGAGTTTTTTGTAACAAATTCGATTTTAGCAATGTCAACTGTTAATAAATCTCCAACTTCATACCAGATATAAATATGTAAATATAGAGAGTATATCTCTTTCTCTACTTTGAATGACTAAAATGATGGTAATCCT
>JAPMAG010000649.1:0-10392 GCA_036584685.1 Rhyacophila sp. Rhy_31_5 | reverse complement strand
CTTATATCTATCATTTAATAATATGATATGAGATTTAACATACGACCTATTATAGCTTAGGTTGAAAGTTAACAAATGGAACAACGTCGCAAATCGAAAAATGACTGTACATTAAAAAAAAAATTATAGCGTTTTAAGTTATTTAGGTACATACACGTGCCCTTTAAATGATTTAGCTGCATCCAGTTGTTTTTTGTATACTCGTATCACGCATGCATCCAATAGATAATAAACGTTCATTGAGTAATGAAAATATAATACGCACGTATTTGATTATGACAAATTGACACTGGTGTGATACTAAGTATCATTTATATTAATTAACGAAACCGTCGAATACGTCTGTCTGTACGGCTGGCTTATTGATATTAACAGAAATAAAATTCGTAGAATTATGATAAATTACACATACATCAGATAAGATATCTATTAGTTCACAAGATCACATTAGGGTCAAAAATGTTGACGATGTGTACCGTTAACTGTCAGAAATTTTGTCAGCGAAACGACCGTAGGAAAGTGTTTGGATATTAATAATAATCAATACAAGAAATAATTAATATGTTTGTAGATGTTGAGCTTCGTTGGCTGGAAAATGTTTATATAAACAAGTTAAATCCCGTTACAACGTATTATGAAGTAAGCGTTTAAACAAATTGAACTAAACACTTATATCAGAGTAAACAATGAATAAACAAACGAATTTTGTTTGTTTTTAATGCAGATCGACAGGCGATAATTTTAATATTTTATTAGCAATTTCTACATATTTATTAATTTATATTTCCTAGTCAACTTTTTACTTTATACACAATAAATCTCGTTCTAAAAGTATCAGAACAACGTATTTTTCGTAAAAACAAACTAATTGAGAGAAAAAAATATTTTCGCTGAGAAAACATTTCCGTATAACGTAAATAGTAAGTGTGTTCAGCACTTGTTGATATGTTTTTGATTTTTTTTCCTCTTGCCAATCTCTAGCAAGAAGGCTTTTATATTGAAATACATAAATAATACAGTTTGAATGTTTATTTCCATAAAATATAGTTTGTGAAAAAATCAAGACCGGCTCTGTCTGTTTTGACATTTTTAGTTGATTTTGTTTTGTGGAAATGTCTATTAGAAACGCATTTTTTACGTTAAGCGGTAATCTTGGCCAAATATACACAGTGATAGTGATTTGAGTAAAGCCGTAAATACTCTTCGATTCTTATTGAAATATCTTTATTTAAAAAATATATACAATTCGGAAATGTTATACTACCGTAATACAGGATCGTTTCAAAACAAACAACAATTTGAACATGTGCTGAACATTCTAAGTTCTTACATGATACTGAAATGTTTATTTCGTTAAATTATATTTTTCATTCTATTTGTTAGAACACTCATCCGATTCTACAAAAAATATTCGTTGTTATCAAATGTTAATTAATTCAAAGTTTGTTATTACATGAATAACATGCTAATAACAATTTTAGTGTAGCTGATTTATGATCACGGTTACAAGGTCACTTGGACGTACAATTGTGTAAATGGAATATATTCACATTTTGGCTGTATGCACGAATTATTCCTTTTATGATCTACAAAACCATATAAGCGTATACTCATTCATAATTTGCGTTTCGTGACATTACAGAAAATATTATATTGTATCCATGTCACATATAATACGAAAAATACATAATTATAGAAATACTAACCTAATGCAGATTCGTTAACATTAAATATCCATACACCAATAATTAGTGTGCAGTTTTGTATTACTGATTCAAATAGACTTCAATAAAACTAGGATTTCAATTATTTATTAATGTGTGTAGCAAAAATAACTATTTTTTAAAATATGCAATTTATAACTTATACAAGTAACACGTGGTAACCGCCTTTATTCATTTAACTACAGTAATTTACACTTATCAAGAATGCAATTTATCAGTTTAATATAATTTGAATAAATATTATACCAAGTGTTCAAATGAACTTTTTAATTTTCCATACCAAACCTCTCTAGCCCACGCTCTCATTAAAATTACTCACGTTTTCACTATGTTGACTTAAAATTGAACAATAATAAAAGCACGAGTAATAAAGAATATTCATACGCTAATCAGAATCCTACAATTTCCAGCCTCGTTCGTACTCCTGACAATTCTCACAGCACACGTCAGCCTCCAGATATCGACACCTATAGTGAAACATCTCTTTCGAACAAGTAAAGGCGACCAAAGTTTTTGTCCACAAAATATGTACTGTTTTTAATTCAGTCACGCATATCAGATTAGTGTTCATAATCTTATATAAATAAATACCAACTTGCAAGAGGAGTAATTTCATCTCGACTTTCTGAAAATGATATAAAAAAAACTATAGCGTAATTTTTGTAATTATTAGTTACGCCATGGGATCGCGAGTATTTTAATTCATTAACTATAACGGATAAAGATGGATCACGTGTCTCACACAACTGTAATATTGTTTATTATTGGGCTATATTTTTTTTAACCTTATCCATTCCAAAACGGATCAAATGATACATCACAATGTTATGTTTGTTTTGAGAGTTTTTTTACGAGTGATTATTGGCAATAATTAAGTCAACCAATTTGGTCCATGTTCTGCTTCCGTGTGCAATTTTCGCCAGCTTCGGGATTTGAATCCGTGCACTTCAGCTCTTCAACCAGATACGCTACCTTCTAACCTACGAAAACTGTAAACAATTGGATCGTTTAATAAATTTATTATAATAGATATGTCTACATCATGGATATATTGCTATATACACATTTGGTATCTATTAAATGTAATATAGGATCGCAAACCATTCCCCGTTAATTGAATCCTAACGTTACGTTTAAAAAAATAGAGGAATGTCTCAATTTTCGCGGTTTTTGTTTAGATCATTTTGCTTTTACGTGGTTTAAAAAGATTATATAAATTTTCACTAATCTACTAAAACTAAACAACAAATGTCACCACGCATACTAATATATACAACAGACTTCGAGTCAATCTGGAAAATATTTCAAGTACATATGTTACGTTATGAAATCATTCTAGGAAAATGAAAACAAGCGAGGTAATTTTATTTTTTATTGATTTGAAATCACCATATAGTCATAAAACTATGATGTTTTATTTTCATGATTATATCTCAAATAGAGTAAAATGCTTGCGAATGTGTAACTGATGCCTGTTTTTATAACTCGTTTTATTGTTTGATTAACGCGCTGTTTTTGTGGAACCAATTACTCATGTACTCGTAAATGTAGGGATTGCGCTACCTAAAGAGATACGCGTACGTTAAAAAAAACATAACTTAGTAACGAAAAGAAATAAAAACATATTTGTATAATCAATTCAGTTTGCACAATGGAAAAGCAATACAAATTTAAATACAAGGTAAAATTTCATGTTACCCAAGTCATGTCATACATAAATAATAAATTATTTAAATATGTACGTACATATTGTATATAGGTCACAAGGCAATATCTTATTTGTGAGTTTGACGTTACCCATAATTAAACGATACCATATCTAATTACTATGTAATAATTTCAAGTATTTACAATTATTCATTAGCGTAGTAACGATTATAAAACTCATTCCGTTATGTATTAGCAGTTATTTATTAGATAAATACCAATACATGCAACTGAAATAAATGCATAAAAATCGTATTTTCCATTCGCATACGAAATATATTGAAAATTTTTATTTTTTTGTAAAGTTTATCGAAACAATCAACAAAGAAATACAAAATTTATTATGAGAAATCTCATTGTTACAAAAAATAATCAATATCGAACTAAAATATAATTAATAAGTACTACACAGCCAGTGGTGGAAAGGACAGTGCTTGGAGAGCTTTAAATTTTATTTGTGCAGGCAAGGTGTTTGTGAAATTATTAAATTATAATATTTTCAGATTATTTTGAGCGCAAAAGAAACGTACGTAGTCGATATTGTCTCGAATACAAAAATGCTTAAAGACACATTTTTATATGATACTTATTGGGCAATATTTTTGTGTACAATACTTTCAACGATTATCATTCAGACGTTATTTAAATTTTTCCCCATTACCGTAAATGCAGCCAACGTTTATTAGTTATTACAGCCAGTTACTAAAGTTTTGTTTTTGTCCAGTATTGTTTCAATGCTTAGACATAAGCTTGTTTTATATACACATGTAATACATTGTAGATAATTGTGTAAGAGTGATTTTAAAAATATTTGCATATGTTTGCAAAAATATAACAATATGAGATTAAGTGAACCCCTTGCGTACGTATCGACAGTCCATTCCTGAACATAACTAATTATAAGTTGTGATTTAAATGTATATAGTTAGTTATATTCACTATCAATCCTTATGGGAAAATCATTATATTGAAACAGTTACATAGTTTTATATGCTTAATATATTTTTAAAAAACAATAAAAAGATGTCATCTGTTTAATTTCTTCAGTTTTTACCCATAAAATATTTTTTATATAGTAGAAAAAGGATAGTTCACGTTGTTTTTTCAATAAGTATGTAGTACCCAAACTACATAAACGTAATTTTTAATAAAATAATAGATTTTTTTTTGATTGTTGTATTTAAAGAACAATAATCATGTAGGAAGCTTGAACAATACAAGTATTAATGATAGAAAATGGACATTGAAAAAATCGTCATGATTGTGTGAATTTAAATAATTCTATTGTTTACTGCCAAAAATGTATATGTGACGATAAAATATAGTATTATTCTTTACATAATTCAAATATATACATATTTGTAATATAATATTCAATTTTACTGTTTTTTTACTAAAATAAATTTCAAACTAAAGTAATGTATATACGATTGAATAAATTTACAATGAACAAGGCAAAAAACATTCCGAATAATTAGAATTCACATGAAACGAAAAATAAAATTCTAGTCGTACCTGCCAGTTTGATAGATTTCATTTTTTTTTCATTAAAATATTACTGCGACGAGAAAGAATACTTTCTTTCTCCTTGTTGAGAATATTTTTGGGTCAGGCTACGTCCGCTGAATTTTAAACAGAAAAATAAAAATTCCAAACGCGTGGGTCTGATACATTGCTATCGTAACTATGGCAATACTCGAAGTCGTACGTACAGCCCCCGTTGCGTTACGCCGCGGCCGCCACATTTTATCATATCAACGCGCAACACAATTTGAAAAGCAATTTACAAACAATCGGAAAATTAAAACAAAAACCGGCACTCAGCAAGCGTACCGATTGGTGAAAGAAAATCAAGTTATACTTTACAGTCACGTTACAGCAATATCATTACGGTTAATGAAGATTTATCTTGGAAAAATCTTTATGAAACTATTGTCAGGCGCGTAACGATAACAACAATGCATTACTTAAATCATTTATGTAAATAATTTTACAATATTTCATTTTTTTGTCTTGTGTATATATGTATTATTTATGCATCAAATAAACAATATGCGAGCACAACAATAGTAATGCATGCTATTGTTAAAATTCAAAATTTAAAGTTAAATTAATGAAAAAACTTTAATCTAATTGTGCAATCGTAATTTTAAAAACTCGCTCTGGAGAGGTTAAATAAAAGAGACGTTTATTTTAACATACATATTTCTCCCACAACTTTGTTTAATTAAGAATAACAATATAAGAAAATGAATCGTGATTTTCAATATTAATAAATAAATATTCTTTTTTCTTTTAACCATATCCGCTCTGAAACGAAGCATATGGATATAAAGTGTAATGTGAAGATTGTTTTGACAATTTTATTTTCTTAATACATATTCAACTTCAATACTGAGTAAATGAGTTTATATATATATACTTGAAGACCAGCTTTGTCTTTTATGACATTTCCAACTGAAGTCGTAAAAGACAAAACGAGTATCGATAATAAACAGTTATTCTTAGAACTTTCGGTACTGATTGTAAAAAACAATCTATATCTAAAAAATAAAAAATTCATATAAATATATGCATTTATAAAAAGTATAACACCGTTTTATACATTTATTTCCGTAAAATATACCACTAACAATAAAATCAATTGAAAGCTGTTATCAAATCTTGATTTTTTTTTAAATATTCCGTGTGCAAATAAATATTATATATTATAACTGTGCTGGTTTTAATATATCGGCTTGACACCAACGAATAGCAAATAAACATTACTTTTTTTTTAAATACTTAATAATTTTTCAGTAAAACTATATCAATTCTTGAGTATAATAACTCGGAGTTTGACAATTCAAATTGTTACATAGGTACATTTGATTTTGTTTCCCAATACATTGCGCCGACTTGTGCAATAAAATGTGCTTGCCGGATAGAACAAATTGGTTTTAAATATTGCAACACATTTTTTTGTGGTTGGCAATGTTTCTAAGTTGCATGCAAATATTTCCTCGAAAAAATACACAACAAAGTGAATAAGGAAAACGAACCGGCGATTATTATTGATATCAGATAACCATTGGTATTACGTGTGGATACTTAATACGGAAACAATACCGAAAATAAACTGAATTACAACGTCAAAGATATAGCAATGGATATCTTTGGGCTGGCCTAAAAGAAATACGGACGTGTAGTGGATATCTTACGGGCCATCAGTTTCCGGAAAATAACTACATGGATAATAAATTTACACTTACGAAATAAAATAAATTGTAATAAAAGTACATTTTGCCGCTACCGATGTACAATTATACTTAAAACAGATGTAATGTGGTTAAACGAAATGTGCTTTCAATCAGTTAATTAACAAGTATTCTTTATATTTGCATTTTCTATAATATAATGTAATATAATAAATTAATATTGAACCAAAACTAAGTCTTGCATATTATAGAAGGAGTACACTCTTTGTGTGGAGTTGGTTATTATTTTTTTATTATCCCATTCAAATCACGTATAATATATAAGTACCTGAAAAGCATACGGATTTCTGTCGAAAATATGAAATATTCAGCAGAGCAAACAACTTTATTCAATGATTCTTTAGAGGTAAGATTTCCATCTCTGCAATAAAAAACATTTGAAATTATCATTGATCCATATGGACTTAGATCCGTATGGTTATTGGATAAGCATTTATGTTATTAACTAGTTAAGAATTATTAGTTTTTCATTTTTTTTATTAGTAGCTACATAATTATATACTTGTACCTTGTTTATTCCTACTTTATCAGTACGCATAAATCTACGAATACAACATCGATAACATTCCACTCTGTTTTCCCATTTATTGATTTCCTTCGTAGACTGTTCAGTATTTAACTAATGAGTATATCTGTAACTGGGAGGTAAATTACACTATATCAATTTATAGCAATATTGAGATATCGAAATAGTGTAGTGTACCTTGCGACACTCTTTCCAGTGATATACACAATTATGTTGTAGCTAACGTTCCCTTTAATTATTTCATCGTGTGTGGGGCGCACAACTTATATTTGCAAGAAAAAAAGATACGATTGCGCAAATATACATATTCGCGCATACATAAAATTAAGTAGTCAAGATAATGTACCACGAAATAATAAATTACATAATTCATGAAGTCTTTATTCGAAATACGTAACATAATACGAGTAATTATATAGTGTTTCAATGTTCCGCATGCATCTCAAAGAAAGGAAGCTGAAAACCCATCATAAAATTACAAATAAAATATCTAGTTGCGCAAAACAAAAATATGGCTACAAGTTCCTTTCTTTGAAATGTGTGCAAAATGTAGAAACATGTGTGTGGACAATTTTAGCAGGTATGCGGCCGCACACGCGCACGCCTTACAGGGAACGTTAGTTGTAACCCTACAAGAAAAAAAGACCAAAGAATAATACACTTTGTTCATATTATCTAAGGGAAGCAATACCAAAATGACTCTGAGTCATAGTGAAAATATGCCAACATTGACATAGTGTAGTTTCCGTTTCAGGTGCAGACATTCATTCTAGTTCCCAAGTAAAAATTTTACTGTGTTACTTAAACCATGTCAAGCTCTTTATCCGGACCATATGGACACAACATGTTGCCTCCATGAGTCCTCGTCGATGGCCAGTCTTCTTGCATCCTCCCATGTCATTTTTTCGTCCCGTAACTCTGCTGAATATACCCGTGTATGGTGTTCAGCGGAATTAGGATGACGGAATCTGGTAGACTTAAATAAGATCATGGCCAAGCCAATTCCAATGTCTCATCTTTACTTTGGATGTGAAAAGAGACTGCTTTTGTCGCCTTCGTATGTGAGTGGATAGCACATCCGACTCACGAGCCGAGGGTCACTGGTTCGAGGCCCGTGGTGGTTGCAAAATTTTAAAACATATTTATTCATTTGTATTGTAGCCAGGATATGAACCCGAATTAGTTGAGGTTGATAATTATTACTCACTAAAAAACTGCTAAAAACAATCTTCACATTGTCGAAATCTATTATGCAGAGCATATATCTATTTCGAAGGTGATATACTCGTAGTTAAAAGAGGTAAAAGAAGAGGCTGCATGATATTTTCCCTTATCACCTCTACAATGTCTTAGTACGTAATATAACTGTGCATCGAATGTGTTATTTTTTTATTGTAAATCGTTAATGATTATTACGTTATAATTAACACATGTTAATATTTATTTATTCACATTATTTCTAGTAAATTTGGAAATATTACTACACATCTAAATATATAAAACGCAATTAAAAGATAAAAAGAAAATATTGTTTGGGAATGATTTAAATTATATTGTATATAGTTATTGTTCACGACACCTGCGATTCAGAATTCAATGTGCCGTGAAATGAAATATGCAGTATTTTTTAATTTGTATTCGTCGAGTACACAACGCGGTGTTTCGTTTTATTGCTTTGGTGCTCAGTTCCCTTCGTTTCGAAGGCGATTAGCTTTTACTTATAAAACTTTCTCTTGTCTATGCATACCGCTGATAACGTATTTATTTATTATGCAGATACATTTTTTATTTTATTTACATTGTCTAAGCTTTATTTTTCATGTTATTATTGAATTATTCAATGCCTATAAAACGATTCATACGATGATAATTATAAGTGGATTAAAATCTTATGACTTAATTTTGTCAGAGACGTAGCGAAGAATTTTAACGTTTATTGCCAGAAAGAATATTGCATCAGTCTAAAAATATTTCAGGTAAATTTATTTACAATATCAACTTCAATAAAATAACGCATTTTTTACAATACATTTTTGTTTAAACAACATTATCAATCACAATATCAAACATTACATTATTATTTCAGTATTTAAGTATGTCAGATATTCTGAAAAGGTTTTTTATCATATTTTTTCAATTTTTCTTTTGATCGCCCTCGTACTCGCAGGTGAGTGGATAGCGCATCTTATTTACGACCCGAGGGTTTAGGGTTTAAATCCCGTAGCTGGCAAAAATGCGCATGTTTTATTATGTGCACCCGTATCAGCACATGAATCGAATTGATTGAGCTAATAACTGTCAATTATTACTCGTAAAAATATGAGTCAAAAACATTTTTCATGCTGTGAAAATCCATATGCTCCGTTCCGGAGAGGATATGGTTGAAAGAAAAAGATATAATATAAATAATGAAAATAAATTATATTATCAGATGATTTTTATTTTTTCTGTTTCAAAAAAAATTATACAAATTTCCTGCAAACGCTAATAATTGTTGCTACTCATACGTTCTTGTATTTTTAGCAGAATTTTACTAAGAGCTTTTAAATTTACTATTGTTTAAATTTGTAAAATAATTTTAAGTAACTAAAATTTACAATTTTTCTTGCATTTGGCTAAAACATAAATAGTTATTATCATATTACAGATGCTCCAATCACGTTTCCCTTTTTATTATTTATTTTTTCCCAGAAAAATTGTTATTCAAATTAAGTTTTTTTACTGTTAATGCTATAATAAATATTAATCATACATGATTCAATTCTGTCTGATTTACAATTCTCATATCGATGAAAAAAATATTCGTTTCATTGTTGATCATGATTCTATTAGCATAAACAAAATATTCTTCTATACGCTTTCGGTATCAACATGGCACAAGTATTACTATGTAAATCACACTTAGAAACACAATAAGAAACTTTCTTTTTCGTTATTACACAGAGAGAAATGATTTTCAATATCTGACACATTGGTATTCAGCTATATTAATGACTTTTATTCAAATGAAATTTGAGAAAAAAATTCTTGTTATTTACAAAATATTTTTTTTCCAGAATCGGATCTAATTCTCGACCGGATAGACACAATAATAAAAGCGGCAGATGATAAACAGTATGAAACAAACAGTAATCAAGTAAGTAAAATACACTTTCATTTACGAATCAATTGATTTAAC
>JAPMAG010000648.1:0-14402 GCA_036584685.1 Rhyacophila sp. Rhy_31_5 | reverse complement strand
TGTATTTAGTTATGTACATTGTGATTCTCAAATAAAAGCACTTTTCAAAAAACTGGGGGCTAAACACTTTACTTAAACAGGGTCGATATTATATGCTTCTGTTGATATAGCCATATACGTATTATACGTCTGTTATAATTATTTTTCTTTTGGTAAAATATTCCTAACAGATGGATTGCGCGGTTATATTATTGTATAAAAATATGTCTTAGTTGTAGTTGTACTGATGCTAGTAGTAGCAGTATGCTGACCAGAACATAGCTTACTGAATAATGTGTACATAATGAATATTCTATGTAATTTGGCCAGTGTCTTTATCTTAACAATATGAATTTTTGATGTTTCTATATTTAATATTTGTTTATTTCATTATTATTTATGAGACTTGTTACATAAAATATGTCCATACTATGCAAAAATAATATTTATTCCAAAAATATATGTTATGGTTCTTTTAATAATGATGTCATTTAATATCTCAAGAGTGAGGTTTTAATTACGGTTGTATAATAAGATGAAAGTGTTTTCATTAATCTAACTTTGAATTTTATTAAATGTATGCAATAAATACTATTGTTATATAATGTTTATTTGATGCATAAATAATATAAACGAGTATTTTATAGTTTGATGTTTGACGTACATATATGTCTATACTTCTTCAAAGCGAATTTTGAGCGATCGCATATGCGCGTCCATATTCCTGGACAGGTTAAAAAATTGAGGAAAATAAATATAGATAAAATAGTCCATTCCGTTTGTTAAATTACGGAACCAATAAATATGACTAATTGTTCATATTATTTGCATTGGAGATGGTTCATGAAACATGCAGTGCGTTGTTTACTACTCACAATTTATTGCTTTTCATTTGATCCTAATTTTATAAATGTTATAATAAACATGTATCAGGCTCATTGTATCTATAAAGTCTTTATCATAGTATTACTTATCCACACACTTGAGAAGAGTAAAAAAAAACTAAACGAGAATGCTGGAGTGATGTAAAAATATTACTTTTCAATAATATAAAATAAATAAGCACATTCACAAGCATTTTCACTTTTCAAAGTAACTTTCTCTGTATTCTCGAGTTCAATCTTATTTTTTAGAATATTTATCAACTTTCTTTAACGAATTTTGATTAATTTCAACTGATCGGTTTGGTTTTAGAAAATTATGAAACATTCTCATAATTTTTAATGTAAAATATGTTTTTAGTGCAATTTTTTTATGTGCAGTTTTTTGAGGAATATATCCAAGGCATAAAAAACTGTATTTTATTGTTTCATAACAAAATTCGCAATTGATTGTATATGGATCATGATATTTGCAATTTAATTAATTATGCGATAGCATTGTTACAATACAGTTATATTCAATTCTACATTGATAATCGAAAGAATTAATAGAATTATTGTTAATCTTTTGTCTGAATAGATTGGGCATATTAGACTGGCTATTAGTTCTACACCTTATTAGTCATTATGGAATTTATTTGATGTTTACAATTATCGGATACCCTGAAAGAGAATTTTCAATTGGATACCATGAACCAATTGGCTCCTGCCAAAGTATGACAACATTGAAAACAGCATTTGGATCGGTAACTACTTTAGACATATTTATACTTTTGTTTCTTGTAATTGTTATAAAAAACATGCTTATAACGTACTTTATGGGCCAGATATAGAACAAGCTTGTGCATTTGTATGAATCGTATTCTATTAATTTCCATTAGAATATTTTGCCAAAAGTACACAAAGACTCGTAAATGAGTAGATTTGTAATACATACAAACTATGGCTTAATTTCTTCAGTCTGAAGTTCCCTGCTTTAAATATTGAACAAATCACTCATCGAAAATCATCTTAAAATATTCATGACGATTTTTTTATGTGCTTTATCTGAGTGCATACATTCCGTAGTTATTAAATAATTGATTTTTTTCTATAAAAGTGATCTCAAATAGTTATGAATAACCATTTTGAAATTTCTTAATTGACTCTTTAAGGTACTGCAAAAGAGGAAATACTTATGCATAACAGACTATGATGAGGACTATTTTGACTTTTCTTGTTTACCCAAAACATCGATACCAGGAAATGGGGCTGTATGGTACACAGCGTGTGGAACACCTTTCAGGTATGGAATCTATTCATCAATATGAAGATAAAATGGCATTTTTGTTGAATTCTCTGAGTGTTAATGAAATGAGATTGTTATGCCACAGGTAGCAAATATGGTAAATCCACAGTATATTTCGAGGCATATGAATTAAAATAATTAAATTAAATATTGAATTGCTAATATTGTCATATTTTTTCAGGAACCGCATTGAATACGTAGCTATTCTAAGCACAATCTGCTTCTTAGCAGCAGGGGTATTCTATAACTACTACTTTAGAACTATTACTCCAGAAGAAAAAGAAATCAAAAAGGTCACACAAGAGAAAAAGAAAAGCAAATATCATTAAATTTTAAATACTCATTACTTATATGGAATAAAAAAAAATGTATTTATATTAATACCAGCATATACATTTATTTTTAATAAAAGGTTCCATTTTACAATATATGTATAGTAAATTTAATTATGACTTTACCCATTCATCTATTTATATAATAATAATTATTATAGACTATAGAAAATTTTGCATATTATATTATTCTGCATATTTTATAATAAATTAACGAATGTGAATTTGTTGAAATGAGCGTCTCAACTCAAAGGTAATTTTTGGCTTCTGACCATCCTCACCTATTATTATTCTAGCAGCCACCAATAGTAGTACTTATGTTTCATTTCATACCATAAGAACAAATAAGAACCAAGAAAAACTATAGAAGTAACGCTATCTTTTTTTAATCCAAATTTTAACCCACAGCTATTACTAAGACGAAGTCGCCTTAAGTGACATGATTCCTGAGAATTGCTGATTAATTTAATTTCTTACTTAATGAAATAAAATTATAATCAAAAAGTTTTAAATTATTATTTCGACATTAGTATGGATGTCGGCTTAGTAGTCAATATCGTATGCAAAATGTAGAGTATAAAAGAATATTAAATCATTTTCTTTTCTTTAATTTGTACGGCCAGTATAGAAGTGAAGGTAAAACTATTCAAGTATCAGTCAAAAAAGTTTTAAATTACGGGAGAATAAAAAAATGGATATATTATATAAAAATTATATAAATATTACTTTACAACTTTATGAAAAACATTTGCTACCTACTTTACACAAATTCATATCGAAAGTTTAAATAGTATCTAAATATATTGAAAAGTAAATTAGTTTGACGTTTCACGGTTGACATTATGACAACAAAGGAGCAGTCAGCTGCTTTCATTTATATGGCTATTATATATTTATGTACAAATCAGTACTCGCATTCACAGAATAATATTTATTTATTTGCAATTTGTTATTTCATTCCATATGACGATAGTCGTTTTAATAAACACGTTTGATTGAATTAAATTATTGAAAAAAATACACATTATTACCGCTTAAATATAATTCAAAAGAATAAAATCGGTTAAAGTTGTTCAACCGATCATAATTTTAATCGCGTTCGATAACATAGCGAATGTGTTGACTAAATATAAATCGACGGAATCACAGGTTTGGTCTCGCAACTGACCAAATTTGTATTCACGTGTTTATTAATTTATTATTTGTAACCAAACTGAAATCGGATGGCTTAGCCAATAATTAACAACTGATATTTTTAAAGACAAAAACTATGAAAAAATACAATCCATCTAATCTGCTTTATTTTGGAGAGGTATGAATAAACACAATAATTACATTTTAATGTTCTTTTTACCAAGATATGCAGTAAATCATTATTCAAAGTAATTCAATCAAAGTAAAGATGAAACGTTAATCTCGGCTTGGCCATATGTTGATAATGTCTGAATTACATTTTAATCAAGCATTCTTTTATCTGATAATTATTATTTTCAAGTTACTTGTGTGGATTCCATTACCCTCAAAGACCGCTAAATATAATTCTCAGGATTTCGGTGAAGTTATGGGATACCGCCATATCATCAAAATATGAGAAGACTAGCTAACGACAGAATCTCGTGGAGGCAACATGTGATGTTCATATGTTCCGATTAAGAGATGTGAGATAATTGAAGAAGAAAAATATTTATCTTAATGCGTGTATTGAAAGATTTATCAAACAAACGATATGTATTTAAAAACTTACACATGTTTGTTTTAGAGACAATAAAATTTGTTTTGTTTGGAAATGAAAGTTGGTTCCCGGCCAAAACTTCAATATTCTTTAATATTTTTTTATGAAACAGTTAAAAATGTTATTATGTTCTACGTTTGTATATTTAAGATACCTTGAGTTGAAATAAAATATTTAAAATTAATATTTATACGAAGTTAAAGGTAACTATTATGAATATATAACTATCAATGTATATATTATTATTATGATTATCGACAAACTTATTTGGAATAATCAAAGACAAAATATAATGTGTGTTGTTTATGGTAGACACATCACAACCTCTATTATTTCCTGTCCGCCAGCGCGAGGCGAATCACCATCAAACAGACATTCTGAACTGAGCGACGGGAGCGTTACGTTGACTGTTGCATACTCTGATTCTTTCGTACAAGTAAAAAAATATCTAACAATGAGTGCGTCCCTTACGAACGTCAAACACGGAACAGTGAAACAAGTAAGCTGTATTTGAAGTATTATTCCTTAATTTTCATTAAATATTGCAATTGAAAGTTTGTCGGTTTACCCTATGTCGTCCATTTGCCGAGTTGGCACATTATCTGTTCGTGACAGATTTTGCTCCCGTGAATTTATAATGAATGGATTCTGGCTTATAGTTTTCAAAATATGTAGTGGCCTAGTTTACTCGTCATTTTATAATTCAATTCCATACATATTTTGTGGCACGTTGTTCATTACGATGATAAAGTAGTGTATCGATATGGTGGTGTTGAATTGACTGAACTATGCCAAGTTTTGGTCAAGTATGCAATATAAAATCACTATCAGTTTGATTAGTATAACAGAGTATGCATATTTGAGTTATTATACGTATTCTATCGAAGGCAAACTTTCTCTCGATCGGACGAAATGCTAGACGTAAGCAGCATGAAATCTTACGACAGTAGGTTGTATTGAACAGTGGCTCACAAATATTGTATCATTGACTTAAAACATTATATTGTTGTAGTACATTCTTTTACTGTTTAAAATGATGGCATTTTTTAGAATACACGTTTTCGATGAATCGCCATATTGTTTTGATGTTCTTGGATACACATAAGCATTTGAATATAACTAAATGTTTTCATTGTTTCCCTCATTGAATATTTATTTGTTTTGGCGCGTTGTCATACGGTTTCATCGATAATTTTCTTCAATATGTTTTAGTTTAAATGTTGTGCATCCAAAGTATCATCTATTGTTACATTAAATACGTTCACCAATCATAATACATTGTTTTCAATTTATAAACATTTTATAAAATTTTACACATCAAATCAATTTGTAACTGAAATTTTTTTACAGATATTATCAGGCGACTCTGTGACTATTCGCGGGCGTCTAAAAGTGGATGGACCCCCTTCGGAGAAACAACTTAATCTGGCAAATCTTATGACCCCAAAGCTCGCCCGGCGTCCCACAAAGGAGTATGTTTCTCCCATTTGAAAGCATTTATTTGTCATATCTTATTCGTAAACACATATTTTTATTGTCTTTTATATACTGATTTTGATATTAATTTTACTCTTTGTTTTTAGTGTAAAAGAAACGAAAGATGAACCTTGGGCTTGGGAAGCAAGAGAATTTCTAAGAAAGAAATTAATTGGCCAGGAGGTTTTCTTTACCTCTGAAAAGATTCCCAATTCTGATAGAGAAAGAGGATGCATCTACCTTAGTAAAGATGGAGCTCCGGCTGAGAATATTAATGAATCCTTGGTGAGCGAAGGCCTCGTTACTCTCAGAGGAGACAGCAAAACTCCTGAGTATGCTGCACTTCATAAACTTGAAGAAATAGCCAAAAGTCAAGGAAAGGGAAGACATGGACATAACTCAGGGGTGAGTTAAAATTACAACATTTATCTTCTTTGTGTTGCACTTAGTAGCATAGCATTTTCTTGTTTTTATAAATGAAGCAGGTGATTTGAGTTTTGATACAATTAACATTCAGTGAATGGTTATATTTTTGTGTTTATACTTTTCTGAAAGATTGATTACATTGCAACTTATATTTGTGAATCAATCGGTGCGTTTTTTATAGAAAGTAAGATAACCTTTGCTCTTTTTAAAATTTATTTAATGATTTTTTCAGGACCATATTCGAAATATCAAGTGGACTAGTGAATCCGATTTGTCCAAATACTATTATCAGCCTATTAAGGCTATTATCGAACACGTCCGAGACGGATCCACAGTGCGTGCCTTTTTGATGCCAGAAGACAATGTTTATTATTACATAACACTTATGATATCTGGGATCAGAGTGAGTATTATAAATTTTGACGAGATTGAACTTCTGCATTGTTTTTTTATTAAAGATATCTAATTATTAAGAATAGCAACAATGTAACCAATATATAATTGGTGATAGTCAACGTGCAATTTTTATTTTTTAACATGCTTCATATTTTTAGTGCCCTGGTGTTAAACATGCTTCTGGAAAGCCCGATACTACATCTGTAGACCCGCTAGTTGAAGAGGCTAGGTGTTTTGTAGAGTCGCTACTTCTGCAACGAGATGTAGAAATCATCTTGCAGACAATTAATAATAACAACTTTGTCGGGACCATCGTACATCCCAATGGCAACATAGCTGAACTCCTCCTCAAGAAGGGATACGCAAAGTGTGTAGACTGGTCAATTGCGTATGTGAAATCGGGTAAGTTGATAATTATTGTGATACATGACTTACTAGTGAAAACGTTTAAAAATCATTAACTGTGATCCTTATGCAGTCCGCACACGGTCAATATATTGATCCGTATAATGTAAAAGCGGTTAATATATTGACAGTGTGCACGGAGTGGATTGAAGTCCATATTCAATATTGAAGAAAATTTAATTTTTTTGATTTATATTGATCAATGCTAGTGAGTGGTGGGGATATTCATCAATATATTGACCGTGTGCGGTTGTATTTCAAAATATTGACAAATATTCAGTTGAGGTGGACATTTCAACTGGGCAGGTTGCGCAATTATGCTCTGATGTATGGTGTCATTACTGCTGGTTTATGATATTTTTGCATTTTGTTATTTAAAAACATAGCCTGCTGGTTTTAGGCCCTCCGCACATGGGGCTACTCAAAAGAAACAACTATTTTGTTATCGAAACCACTACCCGGTTATTTTTTGTTTATATATTTTTTAACATTTCTTGTTTATTGTTTTTTTATTTTTTCACATTCTTTGTTTTTATTGTGTTTTTCCTCTTCATTTGTTTGCATTTTTATAATAATTCATATAACATAATTATTATATTATGTTTTTATCTTTGTATGTTATCTATGAAAAATATATATTATTTAAATTAGCGTCAATTTTGAGCTTTTTCGGCCACTTCTGAGTCGACCGTGTGTGCGGTGTTATATTAATAATAAGTTTATAACCGGGCAGTGGTTTCGATGACAAAATAGTTATGTTTCTTTTTAGTAGCTCCATGTGCGAGGGCCTAATGAGGTGAAATATTGATGTATAAAATCACCGTGTGCGGTCGAACAAATATTGAGGTTGATTACGTGGATTGACGTAGAATATTTTACCTTCTTGTACTGTTCAATACATTGACCGTGTGCGGGCTGCATAGTGGCATGAAGTGCTTTGTACACCCGATTTGTTGTATATTCAATCAGTCTGGCCGTCCAAGGCTGAATCAAATGAGTTTACTTGGGAGTATGTCTGAGATTTCTCCCTAAAAATGCCACAAATTTGGTAAAGACCTTGAAATTAGTGTAGGTAGATACCAAATCCACATGGCTGGTAGAACCCGTGTGAGGACGGATTCTGGTGAATAGCTCTGTATGAGGTAAAATCATTAATGGGCAGTCCTATAAGACTCAATAATTACGAATGCTCGTAGATAATAAATTATTATTAAAATTCAACACATTTTCTCCAGATATAAGCAACATTTTCTCTAAGGTGTGTGCGTGTGCGGTCGTACATCTATTATAAATTGCCCGCACACATGTTTCCATCTTTTGAACATATCTCAAAGAAAGGAACTTATATATTTCATTTGATATTTTATGATGGATTCTCAGGTTTTTTTTATTGAGATGTATGCGGAACATGGAAGCACTATTTACTTACTCATATTATGTTACGTATTTTGAATAAAGTCAAAACACGCACATTTTTTTCTTGCACATACAAGTTGATGAGCTGCACATACAAAGAAAAATTGGGAAAAAGGTTGGTTGTTATTATTGTTTTGTCGAAAAATTAATTGCGTTTGATTTTGAATTCAATATTTATTAAACCAACAATAACTTTCGATGCTAAATGGATGACACTGGTGGTTAAGTCACTCCGAAAATTAATTTTGATTTAATACCAATAATACTTTGGAATATTTCATAATAATAGTTTTTAATGAAAATCAATAATTAAAAGAATTTATTAAACCAAGAATGGCCAACATATGGCGCATGCGCTAAACCTTCAAAAAAATTCAATCCAATATGAAATAAAAAACTTTGGATAAAAAACGTTACATATTCATAGTAATCTTTTTTCAATAACTCACAAATCGTAAAGCGGTAAAGAAATCATCCGGAGCAGTCAATAACATAAAGAACCTTTCCAATCAAAGCAATAATTCTCTTCGAGAAGTACAACGCAACTTTTATTAATGCGGACAAGATACAACACTTGTAATTTGTTGAATATGGGTTAAAATAACATTGAATAAACATTAGAGTTAATTGCTACGAAACAAATTGGTAACGGATGTGGTAAAAAAAACTACAAATACTTATATCCTACAAAAAAATGTGTTTAACATTTATGACGCATACATCGATAAAATATTTAATCGCAAGTACATATTGTTGTGATATTTTCTTCTTTTTTTAACCATACCCGCTTCGAAACGAAGAATATGGATCTCCATTGTTTTAACAGTTTTTTACGAATAATAATTATCAATTATTAGCTCAAATGTTTCGGGTTCGTGTCCTGGTTACAATACAAATAAATAAACATTTGAAAATACATTGTAACCAAAGCGGGTCATCAATCTGGGATCCCAGCTTGCAAGGCATCCGCACTAACATGAGCCTAACGAGGGCGACTATATGTACTCTTGTATTATTTCATAATACTCTTATATCTAATTTTATTGAAATATTTCTTTGTTTTGTATTTAGACACCTATTTTAGTTTTTATTCTGTAATATTTTCATTATGCAGTTAAGTTCTAATTAATTTACGGCTTTTCGTACCTTTGGATTTGCACTATTAGTTTTTCAAGAAATTTTAAAACTTTATGATAGTGCTGCCTAAAACAATTGTCAATGTCAAGTAAAAATATATAAATAGACATGGTTTATATTAGTATAATATAATGAAAAAATGTGACAGTAAAATTTTTCGTTCTGTATAGATGTGAAACTTGGAGCCTGACGGAGAAACAAGAAAATGCCCCGCAAATGTTCAAAAATTAAATATTCTGAAGATAACTTAGGTCAGTTAAAGAAAACCAAGGATTTCGCATCGGTACTAATGCTGAGCTTCTTGTACAATTTAGCCTCAATATAGTGAATGTTTTGAGAGCAAAGATACTCAGATGGGCGAGTCATGTTGTAAGGGCGATGAATTTAAAACTTTTAAGAAAGTTTTTGAAGAAACTTTGGAAAGCACTCGACCCGTCGGTTACCTTAGAGTGAGATGAATTGATAACGTAACCAGAGACCCAAAAATCTTGATTTTGAACGACTGGAGAGAAAGAGCTAGAGACAAAGCGGTATGGAGAGAAGTTGTACAGTCGGTCATGAACCGGAATGAATCGTAGTGTCAATTTATTATTATTATGGAAGCGTTGCAAGAAACCTTAACAGTCTTGAACGTATTAAAATATATTTTGAGAGAATAAGTATAGAATTTCAGTTTTAATTAATCCTTTACACTCGAATGTCTCCATATCAGTGGCATGCATAGTTGAGTTTGACACACAGGGAAAGAATATCCTATGGTGTATACAGGGTTGTTGTGTTCTCTCGCTTGTGTAAATGTATGTTGCTGTCAAGGTTCCCGAATTAGAATGACGTATACAGACCCGCTTGTCACCATCGTTGCGGCATTCGAGTGGCATAGGTTTCTAAAAACTAAACTCGGTAACATACTTTTTCAGCATATTTTTAAATATGTAAGAAACTTTCAATTGCCGTTATTACACAACTGTCTGATTGTGGGTTACCAACTTTTTACACCACACCCCTGATATAATCTCTTGCCGTACATACGAGTATATTTAATATTTTAGCCAAAAATTATAATAATTCATTGAATGGGACTAATGCACCCAAATGATTTTTCAATTTAAAACATTTTATCCGGACATATTTAACTAATCAAAATTATTCACGAAGATAATTAGGTTTTTTTTATTGCACTCGTTACAGTTTGTATTACTAAATCTTGAGCAGAGGTTCGCGCATCGCACCAGCGTTGTCTATGTTATGTTTGCCTGATCGCTCGTTAATTTATCTCGCATTCAAATGAAGCGCCCCGAGGCACTTACTCGCATCGGCCGGCCGCTAATACGGGCCTGTGTTATTTATGACCGACGCTTGCCCACGCACCAATGCAGCCCTGTTATTAACACACAATAAAGAGCCGTTTGTTATGTTGTTTTTTTTTTGCTCATCGATATTTTTGCGCGTTTGCACATTTAATCGAAATTGATAGGTGAACATATTCGCATGTAACGGGTAAAAAATATAAATGCTGCACAGCTATATTCATACGGAGATATTTAGAAAACATTGATCGTATAATTTAGCAACACTAATAGAACATATCTTCAATAAAACGCAGGCATAAATTTAAATCGGTAGTTTAAATCCAACAAAATTCAAATACGTCGACATGGTTGAGACGTTATTTGAGGGCGTGTGGCTACTAGCATTGGATTTAAGCGACTGACTTTCTTACAGATATGCTTAGTTTGAGTAATTTTTAAATTGAAATAATAATACAATTTTTAAACTTCATTTTAACCATTTTCGACAAACGAAGCATATGGATCTTTACAATGAGAAGATTTTTTTACGAGTAAGAATTGTTAGTTATTAGTTCAACCAATTTTGGCCATGTCCTGGTATTAAATACACATGAAAAAACTTGTGCAATTTTTCGTACCGTAGACCATCGGCTCTTAAGCCGAAAGCCGATAAGCTATCCACTCACCCATGAGAGCGACATTTTAATACATATATATTTTTAATATATTTCAAGATCATTTTTTAACAGTTTAGTTAAAACTGTATTATTATTTTAATATAACGGCCTTCCACCAAGGATTGACAGTAGAGAAAATTAAATATAGATTTAGATAAAAAAAAAATGATTAGCTGTGCATTTTTTGATTGAGCAGGCTGTCAATGAAAACTCTGCAATTATATTTCGACCCTGTTTAGGTAAAAAGGCGTATCCCTCAGTTTTTTTTCTTGAAAAATGCTTTTATTTGAGAATCACAATGTACACAACCTAAATACATGTTCTGTCAAAACAAATTAAGTCAAAAATGCCGGATTATTGCTGAAATTCAGCCTTAGAGTTTGAAAAAAAAACGATTTATTAAGATTCCATGGAATGAAAAAAAGCATTAAACGTCAATTTTAATATTTTTTTTTTTAATAACTTTTTTAATTATCAAATCAGGAAAATAAAACACCAATGTATTGGTCATCGTGCACTTTAAGTTTGTGTTAATGTGACTTAGACTACAAATTATTAAAACCCCCTTTTTTACGCCTCTTGAAATTTTTTTTTGTGAGGGTTACTCCCTTTTACTTGAATACGGTCGATATATTGCTGGAGAAAGAGTCTTCTTCGGGAAGCAATGTTCAACTCTCTCACGAGTTATAGACAGAGAGTAAGATGGATGGTCTCTCTTACTTTCTTTAAAAGAGAGACAGAGACGCTCATTCTCTATCCCTCTCTCTCTCTCAACGAACTGGGAACACTTGTTGAAAAAAAATATCTTTCAATAATAATAAGAGTCTTGGAGTTACCATAAACTATGAAATATAAAGAGAAAAAGAGTCAATTTAAAAAAAAATAGAGGCTTTTATTGCTGTCTACTCAAATACGAGTATATGTAGAATATAGAACATCAGTTTATAACATAATCAATTCAGATTGCTTTTTAGTACGTATATTATCACCAATGCCGTTTTCAATTGTTGTTAACGTAAAACATTAATATAACGATGATAATACAGAATGTAATAATTTAAAAACCGTAATAGGAAAAAAAAATATACATTAGTTACAGGACGTAAGATAAAACAGGTAAAAAATGAGGAACTCTTAACGTCATGTCTAATGTAATTACGTTTTTTTAGTTGATTACATATAATTTGTAAAATTTCTCACGGATTTTTAGTAGTCTTAAAAAAACTATGAATGAAAATTGTAAAAAAACTTGTAGCTATAATTGATAACTAATTTATCTTACTATACGTCAAAGTTGTATGAAATAATTTTTATGAGGTGTTTATTAAGTGTCGTCAAAAATAATCGTACAAATATAAATATTAATATTTTAATAAGTGTTCAGTAAATTAAATCATATGGACGTTAAACTGTATAATACTTATACTATTTTTACACGTAACTTTTACTATTTTTAGGCATTTGTCATAGCGGGATACAATAACACCTGTGAATGTTTCCATCTGTGAGGAAACCTACGTAGTAACAGTAAACTTTATCTGGGTGGTCTGTAAAATGAAAAAAAAAGGATAATCAATAGATTTTTTCTGATGGGGATTTCTGATATCGGATGAGATGGAAGATATAGGATCTTCAAAGCATGAGGATTTTGTTAACATTTATTTTATACGAGTAATAGTTGTTAATTATTACCTCAACCGTTTCGGGTTCGTATCCTGGCTACAATACAAATGAATAATCATTTGTAAAATTTGCAAGAGAACAAGAGAATCAGAAATACTTATGATTTTAAATACATTACATTGTGTGTCAATAAGTAAACAATAAACGATATTCTTTAAACTAAATGGTTTGAATAATACTATATTAATATGTGTCACACTCGTAGGTGAGCAGATAGCGTATCCGACTCACGAGCCAGTGGTCATGGGCTTGACGTCAGTGCTGGTTGTAAAATTTTTCAAATATTTATTCATTTATATTGTAGCAAGGACACAAACCCGAAACAGTTGAGCTAATAATTGACAATTATTTTTCTTAAAAAAAAACTGTCAAAAATAATCTTCACGTTGTGGAAATTCATATGCTTCGATTTGGAGCGGATATGGTTAAAAAAAAAAAGACAATTTGCGACCAGCACGGACCTCGAACCCGTGACACCCGGCTCGTTAATCGGATACCACTATCAATTCATCTACAAGGGAAACAATCAATAGAATGTAAAAACCAAAATCCAAACAAACCCTTTCACGACAATGCTCACCCACACGCATGTGACACAACGGACTCTTATAAGATTTAAAAATGGTGCAGTTTATTCATCCATCTTATAGTCCAGACCTGGCATCGAATGATTTCCATCTGTTTTTCGTAACTAAGGAGTTAATTGAAATAATCATCAATAATAAAGAATAAAAATAAATTGCGTAGGTCCGGTTCCTTAACCTCGATTACACCAATACATCGATTTTATAATCATAGGACTAAAAGTGAACTACTGAGAAATTACTAAAATAATCATTAAGTTCATATAAAAATAAATATATTAACACCTACGTGCTAACCAATTATATTTTCAAGACTGTGTGTATTATTATGTTTATTTTATTAATAATATATTAGTAAATGAAAAAGCAAATGTCTTTGGTAAAAAATATATTTAATTCACACCAATTGATAGGCGTGTAAGTTTATTATAAAAATTATTCAATACATTATCTATTTTTATAATGACTCTCTTATTGCTTAAGTGTTTTTTTAATACTATAATGATATAATCCGCGTTGATGACCATATTGTATGGGAGTACGCACATTACACTGTATATTAATAAATTATGGCACGTCTTATAAAATTCATTTAAATAAATATAGGGTTTTCCAATAGGAGGTGTTATTTTGATATTCAAATGAATATTATGGTGGCCATTTGGCTGATGTTGTTTTTCATCATTAATGGCATACCTTCT
>JAPMAG010000645.1:3662-14417 GCA_036584685.1 Rhyacophila sp. Rhy_31_5 | reverse complement strand
TTTTCTAGGTTGATACTAAATCCTAGGTTGATATATCTCCAAGTTTGATACAAAAAGGGACCGGGCGCCGCCGGGTACTGATCAGCTAGTATCCTATAAAATAAAAAGATATTCTATTTGCATGAAAATATTCCAGGCTTATGCTGGATATCAAAGCTCCAAGTAATACAAGGAATTCGTTACACAAAGCTCATAAAAATTAATATATTTTATTTGACAGTTGTGCCTTTTGTTCACTATGCGACAAGCGATCTTCAGATAACTAACATGTGCGATGCTGCCTTTATAATTTGTAGAAGTATATGAAAATCTCTAACGTTGTGTGTCCTTATATAAGGCGCGGTAGAATCAATACAATAACCGTTTTGAAAAAGGACGACATTACGCAATCAAAAATAATCAGGTGAATAACACATGACCACCGACTTCCAAGTGTCAATATGATATTATGTAGATGAGAGGATGAACGAGATAGTGGGGGGGGGGGGACGAAACATAGTTATAAGGAGGCGCTCTTCACTCACCCAGAGCTCTCATGAATGATTTTATTGTTGTTATTTTATAATTTTTATTTTTAGCGACTTGCGATCCACCAAGGCCGCGGACAAGTTGAATGAGTACATGTAGAATCAATGTCGATGACCTGTATGATTTTCACTCGTGCTAAACAGACAACTTGCGAGCAGGAAATCTAGGATTATGCATATGCTAGAAAATTATAATTTTTAATTAATTTATTTTCAACTACTTCCTTCGTATCTAGTCGAATGTATATGGAGATGGGTAACATATTGGATTTTCTGAAAAAAGTTCGTTCGAAAATTCATCTTTAGTAAAAATGCACATACAGTGGAAATCATTTAACATCAAATAATATTCTAGTCCTGATAAGCTATTCAATTTCATGCATACCTTTTTATTTTAATACAAAACAAAAATCGCTTAGTACGAAAAGATTTCGCATGCATTTCATTATAACAAAATTATACCGATCTAATAAACAATGGATATACGGTAATCACTTGCCTCATATGAACCTGAAACAGGGAGTGTCGCTACCAATTTAAACAAATGGGACTACCGATTGTCAGGAAAGCATTTCAATATGTTGCAACATTTGAGTTTGCAAATATAGACGGTCTATTTTTGAATTGAGTGACATATTCGTATGCTCAAAGTAATGAACTATGTATTTAGTGAAAATACATTGCATTTATCTCCCATTTCAATCTAATCGTTTATATTTTATCATTACAAAAATATATATATTTTACTTTCTTCATCATTGTGAGTTTCTATTCACACAAATAAATTACTATACATGCTTACTAAGAAATTTGTTCCAAGTGATGCGCTATAATTTTTTAATGTATAAACTTTCAGATTTAACTCTATAACTACAACAAAAAATATTTTTTATTTTAACGCGTAATTCTCAATAAAAAATATTTCTGTTCCCCATTTCAGTAATTTTATTTTCTGGAGCCTAATGAAACGTTTATACAGATTAAATGAAATAATTTTTTTACAAACAACTCGTTTTACCGAAGTAAATATTTCAGTATAGCGTGTAGTAAAATTATTTGGTACGTGTTGATACTGTTTTTATATTGGAACAAAATACTTGTATAATCTGGGAGGATACATTTTGGAATTTGTGCAATTCATTATTATTCTTTTTAATGGGATTTGTTATGTATAAGTTTTATGGAATTAAATGAACTCTATTTATTGTCAATCTTTGGTGGTTAGCAATTATATTGCAATAATTAATTTCTACATTATAAATATATGAAAAAATCAATATTGGTTTCATCTGTCAAGGCATTATGTAATTAGAAAATATCTTAACATACAAAACCGGTCATGATTTTTTAAAGATATTTTTGTGGATAAAAGATTGTAAAGTTTATATATATAGAAACTGTCCAGTTATTATTTATTCCTAAATAACAATCATGCAGGTTATTTAACTTGTTCTGAATGTATTGTGAAAAAAGCTTTAATATTTAGAAATTTACCATATATACTGAGCAACCTAACCTAAACTAATCATTTACATAATACATTAACTTGCATACTAACATAATAGTCATGGGGGTATCGTAAGGCAAAGAACGAGTATGACCACTTGTTGATTGAAAGTGAGATGAGTAATAATTGTGTGACTAGGAAAGATTGCCGACAGCTTGACAATGAATGCTTTGGAGAGGCTGACCGAAGGATCACTCTTTGTGTATATTATGCACGTGAGGAATCGCGAATAAGAAAATAAATAGTTTCGAGGACAGGTCCTTAACCTACGCCATGTCGGTGGGTACTCACTGTGTGAACGAGGTTACTGAATAGAGACTGGCATCAATAACAAACTATCGTTACTTTTTATACAGGTATGCATGGTATCGTTACAAAAATACGATGTTTATTAATATCGTATTCAATATGTAGAAAAAATATGTACTAATATGTCAAACATTCTGCCAAATTAAAGTGCACGTGTAAGGGAGGGTATTTTGTTAATTTTGATGATATTACATTACGTATTTACAATGCGAATGCATCGTTTTATCATTAATGTATGTATGTATTTTATTGATAGTTTTGTCTCATTCTCAAAAACCAAATAAATCAGAACTGGACATGTTGCAACTGAGTACAAGGGGACACAATGTGTTTTGGCGTACTAGCATACGTATCAGTAAATTAATATCTCGAGAATGAGAAACATTTTTAAATGTACACAGGTAAATTTTATAATATTATCTTTATGCAAAATTATCCTATATTACCCCGAAATCACAGACGTCATAATTATTTTTAAAATATAATTAATTCACGAATCATTTCTTAAGAAATTAAATACTTCAAGTGTTAAAAGATGTTTTAATGTTTAATCCATGTCTTCGAAATCAATATTTACATTGATAGCTTGATGTCGATAATAATACTGGTAATATACTAAGCTGATAATCTAGTCTGGTGAGTTCCAGGAATGGGTCTTTATATCTTTAATTTGTGATTAAAAGTTATTTGTTTGAAAATTTCCATTTGAGAAACAAGCGAAAAAATAAATTAAAGTAGTCGAAAATGTTACTTTGACACCGGATATATTCTTTTGACATCAAATTTATCAGTTTATTGCGAAATAAAAAAAATATCTCTACCTAGATACGGACTTACTCAATTGCTTATCAAAATCGTTTCGGCGAATTTTACATTTGTTTGTTTGAATAGTCAAAATTTACAAATAGATAACATTTCATGTTGTAGGAAAGATAGAAAAATAAATTATTATCAAAATTCTTATTAAAAGTTACGTTAAAAAATAATAATAAGTTATGTCAGAGCAGGCGATGTTTCATATTTATATCTCGAAAGTATATTTATTTAAAAAGCTCATTAATAATATTCTGAAATTTTATCAATGCCAACATTCGGCAGTGTTTTTTTGAAGATGTTTGTCAATCAATATGTTTTACTGTATTACACAGTATACCAACCTTTTTCGAGGAATGTCATGAACGATATCTATATAGTGTTCATGCACGGAGTCGTTCTCCTCAATTAATTGAATTATTTTTTTAATATTTATTTACTCGTATGATACAGATTTGTGAAAAAGCAAAACATCCAGGTTTTCCAAAAAAAAATTGCAACCGGCGTTTTTCAAACGCTACTGTGTTATAAAAATGCTTCGACTAGATTCGCAATCTATGTTCTAATTTTGCCTGCAAATACGAGTAAATGTTACTAATGGTGTTTCAGTGGACAGTTGTTCGATTTTTTGATTATAAGGTATTAGGTTACGGGTGTAATTTTTTAGCTGGTATCAAATACCCAATTAAAATATATATATAACGAGGATATTAGCCTAAACGCTTGGCTAATACATTTACATTCTGCCTTTGCCAATTTACGTAGTTTAACGATAAGGTAGATTCACTCTTTTAACACGAAGTCTGTGAATAACAAATATTTTTTAACACCTGTTGGCAGCCAAATATATTAAGAGAACAAAAACATATAATAACAACATTAATACTCTCAACATATATTGAAAGATATTTCAACATACGACGGCGAACAGGTTAATTTTTTTTTTTTTGTAAAAATATATTAAAACAATCTTCCGACTGAATTGTGCATAATTTCAGGGCAAGTTAATAATGTTAAAAAGTAGTGAATAAAACGCACGATTAATTGTATTATTATTACAATAATTATTAGATAACATAAATAACAATTATAGAATATAAAAAGATTCCGCACAATCTTATTGAATAATTAATTCAGTAATACTATTGTTAAGAAAAATGCTGAAAGTAAAATGATATACAAAGGGAATGTCGACGGGCTACAATAAACCAAAATTAATATTCAAGTTCGATGGCCGAGTCAATTTATGTAAAATGTATGCAAATACTTTCGTAGTTGGTACGATAAAACTTGAGTTGATTAGAATCTCGGCATAACACACACGTGGGCATGTGCCATTATTTATATATTTGGTATAATATGTTACCTGTTATAACTTAGAAAATAAACTGTTATGTAAGAACCTATCCACTCTGGGTCAAATAAAATATTGAAATTATTTATAGTGGTACAGTTACTAAACTGTAATAAATATGTGTATGGTCACGGTCGTAGTAATGTATCAAATGTAATTTTACGTTGCAAATGAATCGTTGATTTGAGTGATATTGTTGCTGATTTTGATAATATGAACACACAAATGTTTGCATATTTATAAACCGTCTCTTTCTTTTACCACAATGCATATACAAATGAGGCGTGTATTTCCAAAGTGAGCTTATTCCATTTCAACAAATTTGTGGCAAAAGCCAAAAAACTGCTAATGGTGTTGTAAAACTGGCAAATTGTATTTTACGCTACAAATGGATATAACAAAAATATGTAATATCGACACCGTAACAGTTTTTTGACATTTGTTACAAATTTGTTGAAGTGGAATAAGTTCACTTTGGAAATAGACGCCTCATGAAAACATAACGATGGTAATAAAATAGATCGGGAAATCGTGAGAAAAAAAAATAAACAATCACTTCGCAACAAACCACAAATGTAGTTGCAGAAAAGAGCGTATTGAAAAAATTACAATACATACAATCCGAGAAAAAAACGGAATCCCTATAGGACGCTGAAAAAAAAGTTGACGCTCGTTAGAAAATGTATGTTATTAATGTGATGTTTTCTAGTTTAAATTTGATTTTGCAGTCACGTAGTTTGACTACCATCTTCTGTGAAAAATTAAACAATTTCATGTTTAACCACACACATCAATAGTCTTTGGCAAATAACTCAAGCTCAAAAGAGTATATACACTGATACATCGTGTGGGATTATAATAATTCCCTTGGCCTTAAGAAATGTGGGTTTTTATATAAATGGAAAAATATTATAATGTAAATGATAGTGTACACGCTTTGTGTATTCATTTGATTCAATACAGTCGGATGAAATGAAATATGTGGGCGTGATAAAATCATTGTGGAGAGTTATGGGAAAAAAGTTTTTTTTTGACAATTGGATTGCAAACACACAAAGGGCGTAAAAGTATTGAACTACCACTGTCATTCCTATTGTTTGACACAATTTATCAGTTAGTGTAGTTTGAAGAACTTTGAATGAATATTATAGCCCCATGTTAAATCATAAAACGTAGCCCATTGTGGTTCAGTGATTATATGAGTTGCGCTGGCTCAAATACAAAAGTTTAAAAATATCATATCGACCGTATACTGGCAAAAAGCGTTAAGTCAAAAAATAACCGTTTTGACCTAATAATGCAGTTTGGTAGATTTTCGCACGCCCTATAATCTAGTAAAACAAGCTTAACCGTATTCCTTGTAATTTTAGGTCGATATTGAATATTATATTAATGGCGAAATACATCAAACCAACTAAAGATTATTTTGCTGATCAGATTAAATGTTTCTAGGTATACTCTAATTTTGGAAAAAAAAAACGTTAACATGACGTAGTCTCAAGTGTCCTAACATAAATATTATCGTTAAATGTATAAGAGACTCACATTTTAAAAATCAATTTTCTCAAAACAGTCATTTTTGACTTGACGCCTTCTGCCAGTACACGACGATATGTTTCTTAGTGTATGATTGAGACCATAACATGCATTTATTGAGTTGAGCAAATAATTATCTACTAAAATTCCTAAACGATATGAAGACAGTCGTCATACAGTAAAGATTCACAAGTACATCATCCTTTTAATGAAGATTTACTTACTGCGATTAAGCAGATAGAACGAAATAATAGTTTTTATTATCTAGTACAACACTTTAAACATAAATAAATACACAACTCTACAACAGTTGACTGCTTCTCATACGTTACTATTATTTGTGTTAAAATAGTTCATCAAGATACAATTATTGATTCTAAAAAACAATACATATGTTATTAGTTAACGGGATTCAAACTTAGCTGAATTCGCACGACGGTTGTAAAGTAATATCGCATTTAATAAATCAATAACGATAATACGGGTCTAATGCACTAATATCGACTTAATTGATGCTTTTAGTGAGTAGACTTTTTAACGGTTAAAAAGCGCGTGTTGGTTTCACTACGGTAGCATTGTTAGCGGACAATCATACAGATATTCAACAATTGGGTATGAAGAATCAATAAATTTCATCTAGCACTGTTATACAATATAAGTAAAAAATAGTAAAATGTATAAGTAATAAGAGAGCTGAAATAATAACATAGTTTCCCATTCTTTCATCGTATATGAGTACGAGATGGGAAAATAATAAATTGATCAATCCGTCGGCTTTGGTTTATTCTAAAGGCAGACAGAACAAAAATACATATACTGTTTATCTCTTTTGATTAATATAGTTCATTGAGTATATGGAGGTAATTTTATTATATTACGTATATCTAATAAGAAAGTACGAAAACCATGCTGGTGTACTTTTTCATCGTTTATTACCATTGTATTTGTGCGTATTGATTGTGATCAATAAACAATTTCTATACGGGTGATAAATGAAAGTAGTTTCGATATTGAGGGGTTCCATACAAATAATATATTTGATTAATATTGATAAAAGGAATGATTATTGCCACAAAACGTTGGCTTGGGATAAAAAGAATTTATCTTCTTCAGTTCGGATGACTCATTAAAGTATTCTGCAGAAAATGACTGTTTAATTCATATCTTTACACATACATAACAACGCTTTATAGCAATTTATTATATTATATTATCAATATAATATACAATAAAAATATTACATTAATTAAGAAGTGGCAATGTTATTATAAAAAATAAAATATAACTAAAATATCCAATTTCCAACAATACAAGCACTGTCAATCGATTTCTACTGCTTTGAGTTTGCTCAAATATTGTTGAAATAAATCTGTGGATCTATGAGAATGTGAGCGTAGAGATTTATAATATTTGAATACTGGAGTGTTATATGATGTAAGGCAAGTAATTATATTATATATTAATCAGTTGGACACTCGTTTTGCTTAAATTGATCACATTAATTAATTACGGCGATCAGGAACTGTAGACGGACGGGCTAAAAAATGGGAAATATAAATTTCCCATTACAAATTGTTAGTAGGTGTTACGAGTAAGTAAGGACTACCTGTATATGTAAAAAATATTTTTTACGACAGAATAAATTGCATATCATTTTAAGTCTCAAGCATCCTTGATTTCAAAAAGTTTTATGTAGTTTCTTCCTTTATTTCATATAATCATATCCAGCGATTTCTTATTCGCTTTTACAGGTACGTGTTCAATTTGAATGGAAACGATGAAAGATATATTTCGTGAAAACGTGCAACTTTACTTATTTTTTCTTTTAATCATATCCGCTCCGAAACGTAGCATAGGGATCTCCATAATGTGAGTATTGTTTCGACAGTTTTTTACGAGTGATAATTGTAATTTATTACTTCAACCGATTTGGTCCATGTCCTTTTCAAATGCACATGAAAAAAATTGTGCAATTTTCGCCAGCTATGGGATTCGAATCCTAAACTCTTGGGTTGTGAGTCGGATCCATTATCCACTCACTTACGAGGGCAACGTTACATGCATATAAAATATGAGAGAAGTATGCAATATAATATATTTGAAGAAATTAAAAAACATCAAGGGCAAAATTGTTTCGTGATTAATTTCGAATGTACTTAAAAATCTATTGATTTATGTGCACGGAGCACTCGGTTGAATGAACCATCTACGGGAAGTTTACTTTCCCCTATCGAGAAAGGCCAATATGATACCGGCCAATAAATCAAAATCGATTGTGAGCAATCGGAGATGATTCGAGATGAATTATTATCGTGTTATGTAGGAGATATTTTTTGATTTATTGCGCAAACATGAAATTTTAACATTACACTAAAGCTAGGACAAAAAGTCACGCGGGGCTATAATTAAATACGAAAATAGAAATAAGTAATATGTAGTACAGAATATTTTCTCAACATTTGAAGATATAGCACACGTGCCTTTAATATTACTGTATAATATAAAAGGTCTTTGAATAAATGTAATTCAATAATATAAATCACAGAAACCATTTAAAATAGAAAATTATAGCACATGTACATAATATTTGGCAGAATTCTTCAATTAAAAATATTTTTTAATATACTAAATTTAAACGTCAGATTGTAGGTTTTTCTATTTGTATGATAAATATTCTTTCTTTATAGCTTTAATATGATTTGAAGGCTTAAATTTGTTTAACTTAGGGCTACAGGACTAGGATACGCGTCTTTTATTTGACGAAAATCAATATTTTCCCTCTACGATGGAACGTACGAATTTTATCGCTTGTATAAAATGATTTTACAGTTTTTATGATAATAATTAAACTAGAGAGCACCTAATATTGAAATATTCACGAAGAAAATGCAAATTCGTTGCCCTAATATGCGCGGAGCCGATCCCGTGACACCGGGCTCAGAAAAACACACAACACACGACCCATTTACCGAATCATAGTAAATGACAGTATTAGAAAGGCATTGATAGTTTTTCAAATTATGTAAGTTTTATGTTTAACATTTCCGTTTCCGTTTTGCGAATATTTGGTGGATACATTATATCCCTCAAGTCACATTATGTTGCAAATATTAATAATATCTAAACCATAAAAGGAAGAGAAGTAAACCAATTTTAAGGATTATAATTGACATATTTACATTGATATATATAATAACTATGAGTATTTTAGCTCACTAGTTATTAACTTCAAATGTATACTAAATGAAATCTTGCTTTTATTATGCGGAGTTACACATAAATCTAATAAGTATGTCATACAGATAGTAGGTGTTTTAATTAAGAATTAGCAACACGAAAAAATTACTCAAACGCTTTCTATTTATCAGATAAATTATCAAAATATCGTTTGTATTATATAAATATAAAAACTAAGCTGATTAATTAATAAAAGCTATAGTTCTCTATGGATGTCAAACTTGGAGCCTGATGGAGAAACAAGAAATGGCAATACAAGTATTTGAAAATAAAATACTTCGAAGAATAAATACTTGATCCAGTTACAGAAAATCAAGAATTTCACATCCGTCCTAATGCTGAGCTCCGCGAACAATTTTGCCTCAACATATTGAATCTCTTGAGGGCAAGGAGACTCAGATGGGCGGGTCATGTTGTAATGTGCGAGAAATCTAGAACTCTCAAGAAAGTGTTTGAAGGAACTCCAGCAGGCACTCGACCCGTCGGCCACCCCAGAACGAGGTGGGCGGACAACGTAAACAGAGGTGTGAAAATGTTTAGCGTGAATGACTGGATAGAGAGAGCTAGAGACAGAGATGCCTGGAGGGAAGTTGTGCAGTTGGTCATGGACCTGAATTAATCGTACCCTCAATTTATAATATTAATGATAAACTGATTAATGATACACTTATAAAACGTACTATTAGGTACTATCTTAAAACATCTTATAAAAATGTTTAATTTACAATACATTCTTAAGGAGTATTCTTGTGTTAAATTTAATTTAAGTTTTAAAAAAGTAATAATTAATCAGTAATAATATTATTTAATTGTTGATTTGTGAAGAAAGAACAAAACAAGATTTTCTATATGCAAAAAAGATAAAATAAAAATGTAACGACCCTGCTCTTTTGTAAAATAAACCCCAGACAGCGATGTGATGATTTTCTCTTGTACGTCACTATTCTCATTTTGTATAGTGACAATCACTGATAATTAATCGTGCTTTATTGGTGTGTAGATCAAAGAAAATACGAAATGTTCGCATTCTCGTACATGAATTTTAAATTTTCATATCAACATGAAGGATGAGAACTATAGAATGAATGACTAAGATTTGAAAGCCAATCATACAATTACAGTCAACCCTGTTATAGCGTAAACATTGGGACTTCGCTATAGGAATCTGCAAACTGAAGATTAAAAAAAAATTATATACATACATACTAGCATATATATGTATGAGTACATACATGTTATTAAACGTGTACGTTTTCTTAAAAAAAACTACGCCATCGGGGGAACTGCCGCAAACGCTATAGGAAAATTCTCTTCAACGGGTACGCTATAGGAGGGTTTATTTTTCAAATATTGCGTACTAGTAACGAATATAATCGTTTTTTTATGTATGAAAGTTGACTTGGGTAATCATTGTGTGTAATGCAAAATTTATGTTAAACTTTTATTTTAATATATTTATTTTAAACAAAAAT
>JAPMAG010000644.1:2370-14423 GCA_036584685.1 Rhyacophila sp. Rhy_31_5 | reverse complement strand
CCTGTTTTTATTATACAAATATATATATTTTTAAATTAAAGTCATTTATAAAATGCTTCGCGGGCCGCCATTTATAACTATGAACTATATTATATATTATCCAAGGGAAGCCACGCCAAAATTACTTGAACAGCCATAGCGATGAAGTGCCATTTGTGATATAATGTAGTTTTCCTTCCAGGTACAAATATTTGACAACAAAACAGCCATTGGTTTCTAGTAAACGTTAAATTTATATGTTTAAATATACACACTTAAAAAAGAGGTGCATATTAATTCTCTGCCTTTCGCTTGTGTGGACTGGGTTCTTTTTATACAACTGCTTTCAACTGATTGATGTTCTCGATTCTTGATCGAACATATATATACGAATATCAGCCAGATTGGAAGAGTTCTCATTCAAATCGCGCATGAATCGGGAAATCTATGGCTAATTATAGGTTTCTTCGGCATTTTAAGCTACAAACCATTTAATTGTATCCATTTTACCATAAACAGACGTGTGACGGACGGGTCGCCATTGTTTTACACAAGTTAAAAAACGAACTTTTACTGTCTGCTTTAGATGAATTGCCGAAGTTAAATAATAAATTCCGCCTCTGCCTATTATTATGATAATGCTTTTTAAGCTCCATCAAAATTGTAAAGCTCCCGCAACTCGGGTATTTATGTTGTATTATGGTTATATTATTTCTCCGGGCGGCCAAGTTGACGACTTGCATTGTTTCGGATTTTGTATGGAAGCCTTTTGAAATTCGCCGGGGCGTGAACAAAACGCTGAATAATTAGGAGATTTGCCTTCGAAATAATCACCGATCCAGTTCAAACTAAAAAGTGACTGCGGGCGTTTCATTAAATAATTACCACGCGTCACACCCCTCCTTTTCTATGAGATCAATTTATTGATTTTATCTTTGATACATAATAATGTGATCAAATACATGACTTCCTGCATACTGGCTGATGATGTTTGAGTACAGAAGAAATTAGGGTTCCGATGCATATCAGTCATAATTTCTGACAAAAGATAAACAGTATGTAGGTCTGTATTTTGTCGCCCTCGTGTGTGAATGGACAGTGTCACCCGATGCACGAGCCGGGGGTTACGGGTTCGAGGCCCGTGCTGGTCGCAAATTTCACAAATGTTTATGCATTTGTATTGTAGCCAGGACACAAACCCGAAACGGTTGAGCTAGTTATTGACGATTATTACTCGTAAAAAATACTGTCACAATAATCCTCACATTGTGGAAATCCACATGCTTCGTTTCGGAGCGGACATGGTTTAATAAAAGTAAAAGGTCTGTATTAGACCCTCCTACTGAAAATTCGCCCATTTTAGGGCTTATACACTAAGGCCATCTGTACACGGAGCTAATCAAAAGAGACTGATCACTGACGCCAATCACCAACCAGTCCGCTATGAGCCAGAATCTTTGTAATTGAAGTGGACACTGCAGACGGCGCTACTTATTACCAACCAGGCAGTAACGCGTTGTAGGCTACTCAACCTATCGACTCATATTTTACTTGAATCACCCAGTTCCTCGTCCGACCGATCACAATAACGTTTTGTAGTAAAATAACTGTATTTATATATACGGAAGAACGTTAAAAATTTTCCATCTGAAATTTGGAGTAACACTGTCTCATCACTAGAATCATCTCTCGAATATGATCCATAGCCCACAGAGGTTGTGATGTTCCACCATCCATGACCACATTGATAACTATTGATTTCGATCACTTCTGAGTAGACCGCGTGTGCCTAGCTAGCTGCATCACTAATATGAGTTAGTAACCGGTTAATATTTTTTATAACAAACCAGTTCCATTTGTTTTGAGTAGCGCTGTGTGCAGAGGGCTTTATTCTTTAAAAGTATAAATAAAATCAGTCGTCATATCTAAAATATTTTTTTTCCCAAACTTCGATTCGGTCGATTACGGAATACAATTAAACTTCTTCGTACCGATGGATTTCTTGTCTCTTCACTGGTTTTCATTTAAATTTGGCTTTATTGATACAGATTCAAGAATAGATTGAATGAAATGTGTTATATATTCGAGATAACATTATCTCATATTCGTTTATAGGCTACATTTAAAAAAGTAAATGGAGCTTTTATGATTAGTTAATAAAACACTAGTTATTGCCATCGTAAAAGTTCCCTTCAATAAAAAATTTAATATCGTATCGATCATAACGTATAAATAGACATATTTTACTTCATAAAATAGCTTAGTGCCCACCATTGATTTCCACATCTACAGAGTGGTTTCACCGGCCCGCATCAATAGAAAATAGCCAATCTAAATAACATAATATTTCGGACATACGAGTAATTACTTGTCTGCATGAATGCAACAACGCATGGCGGAATAGCGTTCGGCACACTAGACTTCGCATCCAATGTTTTTGGGTTCAACTCTTTTAGCTAGATAATAAATCCACGTTTATATTTGAAGTTCTCTCGTCAATAATTCAGGTAACTCAGATAAATCCGGGAGTCGCGCTTTCGAATCCCGAAAGTGCCGAAAAAACATGTTTTTATGCGTATTCGGAATCACACAGTGACACCCAGTTTTTATTTGCCCGGAATTCACGTTTTCCCGCTATTTGCGTGCAATTTTTACAGTCCTTACATTTAGTATCCGATTTTACGTTTTTATTTCCCGCAATTCGCGTCTGAAATATTTCAAATTCAATTCAATTTACAAAAACGTATGTAATTAAATGCGCGACGATATATACATAATATTGAAATGAATGTTGGGATCAAGGTTACATAAGTCGTATAATACGATACGATTGGCGTATTGTATTACACGTATAATCGTTTGTTTTAGCGATTCAGAGACAGGCAGGTGGAATGATTTGTTCTGTGTTTTGATTCAAATGTGTGCCATTGATGGCTGGGAACATTTCTGCCGCGCCTTTGCACAATTGTGCGGATATTGACATTAATGTGATGATATCTGAAGTTGTGAATATCGATGATATAGTGGATAGTCACATCTACGAAAACTTCTCCGACGAAGAATTTTCTGGTAAAGCAGAGGTAAACTCAATCCATCCAAACGAAAGAAGATGCTATGAGGCATATTGAAGGCCTTAAAAGCTATTTTACTAGCATTGAAGACGGACAAGAAGAAACTTTCCAATCCTTTTATAAGATCGAAAGAGCTTTAAACCGACCCAAAAATATGTACCTCACCGATTTAGGGGATTTCCTAAATAAAAAAAAATTAAACCCCCGATCTACGTTTTCTCACTAATTTGTCAGTCCCTTCAAAAACGTAAAAACTTAGTTTCACTGTAGTCGAATAGGCTGTTGTTAATTGTTACTTGTAAAACCCTATTCGGGTCATTTTCGCGTTGCGAATGTCCACACGTTCCGTTTTGTAGTAGGAATGAATTAGCAATATTGACTGGATGTGTAATGAAATGTAAAACCGTGGTATTATAATTTCAATGCATATTTACTAAAGAAAAATATACAAAACTGTCTCATGTTGTTGATTTATTTAATTACGACATGTCAAAATTCAACGGAAGTGCAAATATCATATTGATACACGACGATAGTAGTGAGTGCAATTGTGTTTGCGTATTAAATAACACGAATCAGACTATTGATAATCGAAATGAAAATAATTACATGCGCCATTGTTATTTTGATTGTGTCAACACTTGAACTTGAATTTTATCGATACGAAAATATGTTATCTTGTACATACTCATAACATGCCCAACAGTATACGCATGTTCGTTGGCACGCTTGACGAAGTTTATCTTCTCTAAGGGGAGATAATACACGACATGGTTTTCAAAATATCCGAGGATTTGTATGTATTTTGAGTACAAATTAGATTTCAATTTACACAGTACTCCTAACTATCTTATAACACGGTTTTGCTTTTACACGATAAGAAAATTGCGGCAACCTTTTATAGCACGGCTTCATTCGAACACATCAATGAAAATGCGGAAACCCTCTTATGCTTATAAAACTCTTGAATCATTTTTTGTGATCCTTGAGCTAAAAGAATCCGAAAAATCTAAAGGAAGCTGGAAAATTGCCTATCTTCATACAATGATATTTACTACAGACTTGTGAGGGGCACCAAACAGAATAAACCAATGTAATTATTTAAGAGGGCAGAAGGTGAAAAAAATCCTAACAAAGAAATGGGTTCAGAAAGTGGTGACCGAAAAACGCTCTCGCCTCACTGTGCTGAATAGTGACGAAGAAGAAATTCAACAAAATGAGAACAGATTCCGTCTGTTTACTAACGAGATTAGTTTTACAATATGTTAAAAAAAAATGTTGAATTATATATATTGATTTAAATAGTTCTCGGAGCTCATATCTTTATTTTTTTATTGATTCGTAGTCTCATATAACATGGTTTCACACAACACTATCTTCAAGGAACCTATCTACCGCGAATACAGAAAAAAACAGCTTCTCGTTGAGTGTGTGCATTTAAATACACAAATTCCATAATCCGATTAGGTGACTGGTGTTTTTTTGCACAATGTGTCTTTCGAATGTCATGATTTTAAAGTAGTATCGTTCTACGCAGATCAAAACTGGTAAAATCTGCAATCAGTGAATTTTTCACATCCCGTACTCGAGTATGGAAGCAGCTTGGCTAATTTGACTGCATAACTATCATCGATTGTTCACTGATTTCCAGTATGAGCGTGGATTCGACAGAATTTTTCTTGAATAATATAAGAATAGATATTCTAACACACAAAGTTGAGTGTAAATCAGTCATCGTCAAGTTAATACACAATGGAACTATGTACAGTAAAACCTCGATATAACGGACTGAGGTGGGTAAGGGGTTAAAGATGAACGTCCGTTATATAAATGTTGGTTTTCCGAATGCGTTTTTCTTTTGCCAAATTTTTCACACATACGAGACAAAAACACTCCAGACTCCACTTTTATATGAGTTCTAATGTTTGATATAACGTTAAATTAATTCTTTTTCGTTTGTCCATATTGTAAGGGTAAGATCACAACGATGTGTTTGAAAGTATGTACTTTAAAATTCAAACTTATTGAATAGAATAACAAATGCATTTATTTATTCACTTTGAGTAAAAAAACCAACTTCTGTGAAGCTATGTGAATCAGCGGCTAGCGTTGCAAACGTCAGTGCAACATTCAGTCTATGAAAACGGTATTATGACTTGACTTCGGGTGCGAAACGTATGACGTGATTATTATGCGTAGACAATATTGTTTACCACCAGTGACAATTGGTTTATTGTCCATTCATATCTACCAGCACGGATTGCGTCCAGCAGGTAGCTTGACGGACAAAAAAAAATCATTACATACACAACATATTGGAACGTTCATATATAGCGAACGTGAGTGGAGCGACACAATGGAAACACGTTCTACCACGGCCAACTTTATCGCTTGAGGAGGTTTTGCCGTATCTGCGCATGTCTACTCTTTCTAATGTCAACTACGCAGTCGGTTGATCTGTGGTTGACTGTGCTGTGAATGTCGCATGGTATGAATACTCTTGTCTGTGGCGTATCTGCCACACTAGGTGCTGGACAAGCTCTCTGCTTGTAGATATGAATGAGGCAACATCATAACATTAAAAGGATGTTTTTAACATTTGACCGGATATTTTGTTCGTTATATCGAGGTTCTTCTGTACTTTGAAATTATACTCGTATTACAACATTGTGACAACCAGTATGTTATGTACGAGTATATATCATACGTTGTTAATATTTTAAATATTACTTTATTATAAATATATGAGTATATGCGAACAAAGTGATGAATATCACTGTTTTAAAGCTTGCCAAAAAGTTATAGTACAGTTAAATAGTACTCAACACTTACGTTTTGATTTCTGCACGGTATATAAACATAAAATTTTCAATTAACTTCTAAAATTCCCCTCTTACAATATTTATGCATAATTAAGTGTTAATATTAATAATATAGATATTAAAAGTTACTCGCTGATCATTTCAGATGATCAGCCATTGTCGATACTATGGTCGGATAGTGCTTCACCACCCAAAATGTTGCTGCGAAGAAAATATGTACATATTTACTACATCTGCACGATTATAATGACGGTAAAATTACTCAATTTATAGTTTATAAGATTATTTTAAAGCACAAAATAGTTCACCCCAAACAATGTCGCAGAATGTTTTTTCCTAGACTCTTTCAATAAGAATATTTTGAAAGATTTTTATACTCCCTGTGGCGAGCATAACGGGACTTACGCTAAAAGCAACATTTAATGCCAGTTTATTAAAATATCTCTTATATCACATATCGTCATTTTAATGCGAAAGGTGACTTAAGTGACCACAAGTTATATTGAAATGATAAGCTAAGAAGATAAGAAATTTCCCTAATTTATTAATGCTAAACTACTGAATATTATATGAAATATAATCTAAAATTCACTTCATCGTTTTGCCATCTACATAATAACAGTTTTTCGCAGTTGTTGAGAAGAAACTGCTACCAAAGGTCAAGCATATCGTTGTTATGCTGGCAAAAGACGCCAAGTCGAAATTGACAGTTTTGATCTGATAATGCAGTTCAGTCAATTTTCGCATGCTCTATCCATCAGTTAAAACAGGCTTAGCCATATTCCTTGTTCTTTTTTTTGTAATATATAAATGTCACTACCTATTAGGTCAATATTGAATATTTTATTACAGGCAAAACACCTTAAACCGACTAAGGTTTATTTAGCTGATCACAAGTGTTTCTAGGTATATTTTAATTCTGGAAAAAAGTCAACTAGTCATATAGTCCCAGTTGCCCTAATGGGTCGCCATAAGCTACGTAACGTTTTTATTACTTTTTTTTACCCTCCCCCCTCCATGTAAGAAATATGTCTATGGTTGTTGTACCAGGCCGTAGAGCGTGCGAAAATCTACCAAACTGCATTATAATGGTCATAACGGTAATTTTTCGACATAACGCCTTTTGCCAGTATACGGACGATTTGTTGTTGTAGATTCAGTATGAATTTTTTTTCCGAATAGCCGAATTTATCTGTATGCTATAAAAATATGTATTAATAGAAATTTACTGTGTTGATTTAAATTTATGAGAAAGTAATTGATAAAACAAACAAGCAATAATATTGTTCATCGCTAATAATGTATGTTTGTGCAACATGTGATTATTACTAATTGCTTTAGAAGTACGCTGTAAATAAACAAATCCAACCATATTGTAATATATCAAGGCAAAAGTACCATTAATTGTTTAGTCATATATGCATTTAATGTGTTTGTACATCGCGCTTATTTTCTAGCCGTTCATATTGAAACTATATTTATTGCCATATTAAAATAATCATGTGATTACAAACCGCGTGATAATGAAGGAACTCATTTGATTATATGTATTCCATATTACAATTATTCAATTACACTCGTGATTATTATCCATTCATAAATCGTTTATGAAGGAATTCCAGTAGTTACGTAATTGTTTGAAATTGATTCTTTAGCAATCAATAAGTGTTATCAAATATCATTTATATGCCACTGGATAAAAGCTTTATCTTTGATATGTTAGCCTAATTTTTACAATAGTATCTTGGTTCAATTTGAATAACAATTTGTTCAGTACTAACGGTCGTTCATAAAACACGTAACGCTTTTTATGGGGAGGGGCGGTTATGTTTTATGTTACGCAACATTTTCCCTTCAAAAAATGGATAGAAGTTGATTGTAAATTTCATTCCTATTTAGTATTAAAAGTTACGTAATCTTTTAGGGGGGTTGAGCTGAATGTCTACATGGATGGGGGAAGTAAAAAACGTAAGAAATACGTTACATGGTTTATAGACGATCCTAAGATAAAATTATCCATATTTATTTTTACATATTACTACAAATTGGCGCAGCAATCCATTCAGATCCATGTCCGATTACACAAACTCCCTCCAGGCCCCCCTGTCTCTAGCTCTCTCTCTCCCTCTCCAGTCATTCACACTCAACATGTTTATTTTATGCTTTTTATTTTATTAATTTAAATACTACTCCAGTTTCGGGCTTTTTTTAAAGTTTAGTTTAAAGTGTTTTTCGTGATTTAACATGTAAGTTCGCAATCCCACATCCTTTTTCAATCCAACGTCCCATTGCTTCGCTGAATGCGAAATGGAGATGGCACTCAACGGCCTCTCAGGACGACATATTCCTGTTGACTTAAAAAAACTGCCTGGCTGAGAGAATACAATATGGGTTTTTGCCTCAGATTGCAAAGCCAAAGCCAAATCCAAAGTCTCATTTTCACGTTGGATGTGACGAAAGGCTGTATGGTACGTTCCCTTATCGTCTACCATAACGAAGTGCGTGCCATCACAGTGCATCGCAGTGACACACATCACAAAAACATTTTTATGTCTGCGATAGTTGAACATAATTATTTCATACGTACACAAAATACGGAATAAATGTTTGACATTTTGTCGACGTGTTTCAACACGGCATACAAATGATATGATTTTACATTTTTAGAATAATTTAATCGATTTGACATAAGAAATGAATCGAGCGATTCCTCATTTGACACCTGTCTTTATTCAGTTGATCATGTCCCTGTTTATATATGATTTGATTTTAATACTAATCGAATGAACGCGCAAATTACTGTGACACACAACGCTTATAACTTACTGCCACTTAATACAACTTGGCTCATTTTAATTTCATAAATGTCCATATTAAAAGCATGCCAAGAATGCGTGAACGGAATTCATTCATGATATATGCTATGAATAATGATTTAATGAAACAATAACACAGTGGGTATTCACTCACTCTAATTACGTCGCGCGTTTTTATGATTTATATTAAATATACGTTTCTCTCGTTAATTTTTACTATACGGTAAAACTCAGTCATGTCGAGCAAAGCGCGACTTGATTTGTTCTCTATGGCCATTACTCGTTATATCAGAGTTAGGTTGATTTCCTAGAGTTGGCAGATTATAATTTGACCGTGACATCACTTTCGGCTCATGGATGCGTACGGTTGTAAAAATATCGTATTAGTTATTACAAGCAAGCACCATCAAAAATTGAGTGTGGATGGATATACGCATTTCGTAACATTTAACCCGGATCTAAAGGCCCTATTATCAATGCTAATTTAAAGTGTGATTTTAATAAACATAAAGTTTAATAATAACTTTACTTTTATAAGATTCGAAGGCCCGAACTCATCCGAACATTGCCGATTACGCGTGACGTCACGGTCAAATTATAATCTGCCAACTCTGGCAGCCCTCAACATAATAATATATTATACCATAAAAAATAAAACTCAAACCTCAAATAATGTAGAAATCAGTACATTTTTTGGGAGCAGCGAATCGGAATAGTCCTTTATCTAGTTATGATTTACAATAAAAACATCTCAATTGATAAATATACGTAATGCATTATTTTATTTCTTATTTCAATAAAAAATACGAAAAAAATAATCTATAAAGATAGTTACAATATATAAGGCACACTTGTGCTTGCCTCTACTTCTCAACACGCACATATACTCGTACATACCGTGTATATACAAATTTAACAAATACATATGGCTGAGCGCTCAGATAAATGAACAATATTATATATAGACTTGTTATTCTAATATAAAATGAAACATCAGACTGTCGAAACAATCTTCACATTGTGGAGATTCTATATGCTTCGTTCCGGAGCGGATATGGTTTAAAAAAAATATGAAAAAAATCTATTTCATATTAGATTAGGACATCATGTTGACGCAGATTAGACGAGGACGCCGACCACGCACTTTAGTGCAAATCAATGACCAACAAATATTGATAATCTGTCAATTGAGTGGGAGGGGGGGGGGGGGCATGTTGCAGTCCGGGTGCCGTAGGTTTAGCATGGGTGCTCTACAATTTGCACTATATGTAGATTCCGTTTTAAAAAGCACTTTGATTTGCAAAGTTTCATTAATTTGCTACTGAAAATACAACTTTGTCAATTAAACAATTGTACCAACACTAAAATCAAATGATCCTATATTTTTTTCCTTTCCTACGAGCTGTTTATTAGATTACAAGTATGCATACTATTTTATATTACTAGTGTAGACAATAGTCGAATTATTTACTCGTTGATAGATTACCGTATGAGGTTTGTGTATGAATATTTATGAAAAATATTTAAATTTTATAATATCAAGGATACGTGACGTGAATATGTTTTTTTCTTTGTCTTCATAGATGACGAATTTAGATACTCGTACATAGAATTACAATATGTACAATAGTCGCCCTTGTAGGTGAGCGGATAGCGCACCCGGCTCATGAGCCGAGGGTCACGGGTTCGAGGCCCGTGCTGGTTGCAATTACTTTTCAAATGTTTATTCATTCCGAATCAACCCGAAACGGTTGAGCTAATAATTGACAATTATTACTCAACTAAATAATGTCAAAAACAATCTTCACACTGTGGAGATCCATATGCTTCGTTTCGGAGCGGTTATGGTTAAAAAAAGATATACAATTATGTACTTGTGTGAAACGCAGTTGCAGTCCAAGTTTCCTTGGATTTGGGTATTTGCTGACTAAGTACCATAAGCGAATCCACTCGCTCAACTTTTATCGAATATTTTGGATGATTAGAAATATTAAATTCCCATTGACAATTTAAGTTCACATGCAAAACTAAATTAAGATAGATACTTGTTATATGTGTTAGTATTTACATAAAACTATAAAGAAGTAAAGAAATATTTGATTCATACGTTTTTGTCTCAAGGCACCAACAAATTGAGACATTGGCGTATGACTCATTTTTATTACTGTCGTTGGCTAGTTGATTTTAGTTATAAATCGTTACTGTAATGCAGAACTATCCTACGTCACATTGGACCTTTTACAGAAGAGCTGTTTAGTTCGCTATGTGGCAGCTACGCCACTGCGAGTAGAACGAATAAATTGACAATATTTTCCAAAAGAATTTAAAATCTCTACATATATGCACTGGAAACGCCGTGATACGTTATCTGACAATAATATTGTTTCCATACCAACGTATTGTTTTCGTTTGACGAATAAAAATATTTTTGTTCCGTAGCATTCTGCGATAAGCGCTTACCAATTAACGTGTATTGATTACGCGTTTTTATGTTATGAACTTTCGTTATGTTTAATCTACAGTAATATAAACATTAAATTAACAAAAACTTGTCTGCATTATTTTTTTCAATCCGATGATTATATGCGAAATGTGTTCCACTTTTAAGTTATCACTATTTCAGTATAAATTAGATATGTCCTTCTGCATTTTAAAAATATCTGTAATATTTGGATTGATCCACTGTCGTTCTAATAATAGACTGGTGTGTTAAGTATTTCTTAAATACGTTAATATTTAAAATGAGTTTTAATGTGTTTATCCAATAATAATAAGTCGTCATAGATAATGGCGTGACAATCGAATAAATTTGAATAATAATGATACACTGGCAATATTAAAAAGAAAACAAAAAAATGACGGTGACACGTCAAAACATCAAATTTTAAATTAGAATAAACAAAAATCATTGTAATTGTAATTTGCATAATATTTGAATCCAAAGTCTCATATTGTATTTATATTGAATATTCGTCATTATATATTTCGCCCATTTTGTTTATGTTGCTTGATAAATATTCAGATTTTAGCATCAATATTGACAAAATTACTAATTTTAGAATATCGTATTGAATATAATTCTATGAATTTTAGTTGTTTTGGCGATAATGTCGATGTAAACAGGGCTCTTAGAAAGTGTAAGACATCCTTTCATCACAATCGAAGTGGAATATCTATTAATAATTTATTGTTTTTGCTTCATTGGCAATTCAACAAAAGCAAACGCTTTTTACAATTTTGAGACGTAATTCCTAATGCCTTATTTACGTCTTATGTTTTTCTCTTGGTTGTTCAATAAAAAATATGTTGATTTTTTATTAAAAATTGGAGGATCAATCAATGTTGCTGACGATGCGTTGGACATG
>JAPMAG010000642.1:1080-14430 GCA_036584685.1 Rhyacophila sp. Rhy_31_5 | reverse complement strand
ATAAAATACTCGTACATATTATTTATGCATCAAATAAACATTATACAACAATATTCAAAATTTAAATTCTGCTTTAAAGCCAGATTAATGAAAAAACTTTCACCCAATTGTGCAACCGTGCTTAAAAACTTACCTTTACCTATATTAAATATACAATATATCTATGTACGAGTATTAAGCTATAAAGTTGATGACTAGGGATTAAATATAATCCTATATTTAGAGTGATGATGAAATTAATATGAGTTGCAAAACCATAAGCTAGACATATTCTTTGCGGATGTTAGATTACGGAAAAACAATGAAGATATTCAGTCTAACCCAAATTTGAAAAGACGTTACAACATTTTAAAAATAATAATCCTCTTTCGTTCCTTTTATGACTAATGGCATGAACGATGATATCATAATTTATCAAAACTAAATTTGACGTAAAAATTATGAAGATACCTAAATGAAATTTTTCTGTTAAGCCGATACTATTGTATTAAAGCCACGTAGACGTCGAGTTAAAAATCCTAAGTTACCATCCTTTCAAGTATTAGTTTGAATGAGTGAATAACATATTATGTGGTAAATGATTGATTCACAGTAGACTCAAATTGACTACAATATTGTAAAACATTCAGCCGGATAAATTGTATGGGAAAATTTCAAATTTACAGGTGACAGTTGTCTGTAAATGTTGATATAAATTAATCGCATGCAAAAGCAGCGAAGCTTTGCCATATTCAGAAATCACGATAAGAAGCCACACTCAGTTCAGTTCTCACGAATGTTGAATACATTTCGAAATAAGTTTGTCGCATGATCCGCATTTGTTTGTTTGTCGCTAGTTGTAGTAGCGGAGGTTCTATGGCGAAATTATGTAACATATAATTTATTTATTATTTACAACAAAGGTAATAAGCGTCCAAATAACGACGACCGTAGAAAATGAACACCGGACACGAAGAGATTTAGCAGCATTCTTCAAACAGACAGATTCGTGGTGTGTCATTAGATTTACGAATCTAGTTTACTTTATTTGAAATCTATAACCGTGTGAAAATATTGGTAGTATACTAATGAATTACTTCCTCCACAAATCATTATTTTAATACAAAAACAAACACTAATACACATTTTTCATGTCCGTTTTGAAATAAAGCTTAAGGGCCATACAATCTACATATTGAGAAGATTTTCTTAGCAATCATTTTTACAAGTAATAGTTATTAATTATTATCTCAAATATTTAGGTTAATATCCTGGGTGCATCATTTCCGCTTAACCCGCATCGAGTAGTAGCATGCGGTTAACTTGAACATGTATAGCGGTGGTTTTCAACCTTTTCACACTCACGGACAGGCAAAAATAAAGGAATTATATTGCCGACTGGTGAACTGTCAAGACTGAAATAAAAACGTAAACATACGTTTTTCGATGGAAATTGCTGTACATCAGTTATCTGGGCTAAACAATATCAATTTTCTCCATTATGTAGATTCAAAACTATATATTTCTGTCATTTAAACGCTTAAAGTGTTTTCCAAGAAAAAGCGAGATTAAATAGTACAATGGTAATTTTAATTAATTTACACAGACAGAAAACGTTTGCGGCCCGGCACCAGTCTACGGAGCACCGGTTGAAAAACACTGATTTAAAAGACAATCTGATGAAATGATATTCTGATTTGATATCGTTTTTATAAATATTTCCATCTTGCTTGTTTATCGTATGATTCTAATATAAAATAATTATTATCTTTGTAGTTAATTGACGATATAAAAAGGTAGATTAGAAATCATTTGATTTTATTTTTAGTATATTGAAAAAAATGTTGTAATGCAGAATAAAAATTATTTTAAGCTGTGCGCCTTGATTCAAAAGGATAAGTTTATATATATTTACTAAAGAATTTTTGTAGCATAATAGTTTTTAAGTAGTGTGCCATATTCTCGTACATTGTAATATTAAAAATGAATGTCGCAATATGTACTTGCTTTTGAGATTGTTTTTAATACATGTCTAAATAGATAGACATAAATAATTAAATTAATAAGGTATTAGACTAAATGTGTCACATTAGCATATATTATATTGAATATATTAAGTAGAATGCCATATATTCACATACAACATGACATCTTCACGTTTTTGGATTGGACGGTTTGTTTTATCACCAAATCAAAATATGGACATTGCTTATAAATAAATAAATGTATGTATCACATACTCAGTGGGATAATTATCGAGTACGTTTTTGTTGCCGGATATTGCATACATTATTGCAATTAATAATAATTGAATTATGGTCGAGACGCAAAGTGTCATCTAATCGCATGACGTTTCAAGGCTTTGCCTTTTATTATGAGCTAAGTTATAATCGTTTTGTCGCAATGTACCCACTTAGTAATTGAATTTGTCACGTATATAAAAATGTAAAGAAATCATCATGTCATCTGCATATTTCGTTAATTATAACTTACTCGTACGTCTTTGTATTTTGTTCGTAAGCTATATTTGTCGCCTACCATGGACTAATAAATTATCGCAATGCGTTACCTGAATCAATTAAAATTGGTCACGGAAAGAATTTTTAGTTTTTCATGACACTAAAGTTTAATTTCTTACAAAAGAGTTTGACAATGTATTCATGTGCAAGCATTTAGAAATCCAGTAGTGATTTACTACAATGTGCCAGCCAATTGGTTTTAAAAACATTTTTTTTATATGAATTAAGAAAATCTTGAATAGTATGTATTTTTTACAATAACTTTATGAAAGTCTTTAGTATTCACCCAAAAACTGCCGGTGCTAAAACACGTAACTCACGGGTACTTCAACCACCACATACATACGACGGGCGATGTACGGACCACATTTTCTTTTTTGTAGAAATTAGCCAATTTTGATCGATGATTCTTAAATTTAACATTTATGCCTGTAATATTTATTTTTACAAACGATGTATTTATCTAATTTTCTTATAGTTTTTCTTATATTTCTTATACGATATGCTAATACAGTAGTATTTAATGGTGAATTATCAAACGGTAAACAATAACATTGTATGGTAAAACAATTTAAAATATAAAAATACGAGTAAAGTATGCGTGTCTTATATAAAGTATTTTATGTGCTTAAAAGATGTGTTCAATTAAAAACTCTTAGAGAGCTCGCTTTCCGAATAGGATTTACTAGAGCAACCTTCAACTCTATCCAAAAAATCTGGGACTTACAGGTGTAATCAGTTGAAACTAAATGTCACCCTATCAAGGCTTGCATATTAACGGTGCTGCTCTATGGTAGCGAATCGTGGCACTTTACAAAGTGTCAAAATAACTGTTAACTAAGCTTCGAAAACAGATGCTTTCGGCAAATTTTGGGAGGGCGGTGGTTTGACTATACGTGAAATGAGGTGCTAAGGGAACAGACCATGCAGTTTCTTATCAAATCCAAAGTGAAGACGAGGCGATGGACTTAGCTTGGCTATGTGCTGAGAATGCCTGAACCGAGTCTCAACTGGGCATGCCTGTCTCCCGTCATTCTGTCCTTCCGAAAATTCGCTGAACATTATATACAGGTGTATAATGTATTCGCATGAGCGAATGCAAGAAGACTGGCTAGCGGCAGACTCATGAAGGCAAACTATAGTATCCATATGGTCCGGGTAAGGGACGTGAAGTATTTTTATTACAAATTTATTCGTACACTTAAAATTGATTGAGTGACCGACAATCTTTATCGCATTTATATGTTAACTATAATATAGCGATATATTTTCTAAAAATGTATGTAAATATTTATATTAGAACAAAATTATTGAACCATATAAAAAGGCGTTGCGGCAAAGTGACCCATTCATTGACTTTGAGGTGATTCATGACTCACCGGATGAGTTTTTTTTAGTTTATTATTCAACGTAAACAATAATAATAATACGTCTCACCTGGGAAAGGGAATCTCCATGTAAGGAGTACTTCCGTTCACGTGCCAGGAATGGCGACGACTTGAAATATAAGTACCTTTTGTGAGCACTTATTGAGCGACGAGAACAGTGTACGCTCGCATCACAAGTATTTTGGCAATCAGTATTATAAATTATAACTGTAAAGGCATTTTACCATAGGCGTTCCTAGAATTCTAATCGACGCCAAGAAATCACAAAGGCAATCTTTGATTAATCTATTTTTTTACATATATAACAAAATGATGGTGCTCTTCTTTGATAAATACCGTTCGTCTGGCGATAAATCTAATCAATATTTCAAGATAGCAAAATCCTATGTACCTCAGACTCGTGGATCGAAGACGGGTACGAATTTGACATTTTAATTAATATAACTTAAATTAAACAAAATATAATTTATTAAGTAGTCTCTATTTCCTAATTTTAATAAAACAATGCATATCGTATCCGAGATATGTAATTATAACAATGTAAAGTAATAAAAAAAAACTAGACGAAAAGTCTTTAGAAATTATAATTGAACCCTGTTTTAATGAGGTATGCATTCGAGTATAACACAAGTGGCTAGCGGAGGACATCACATCGAGAGGGTCGACAGTTTTAGATATCTGGGGGTTCACATCAAGGGAGATGGCACTTCACAAAGAGAGCTCGCTATCCGAAGAGGAATTGCTGGAGCGACCTTCAACTCCATGCGAAATATCTGGGACTCACAGTTATACTCAGGTAAAACCAAATGCCGCCCTTTCAATGCTTGCATACTGCCAATGCTGCTCTATGGCTGTGAGCCATGGCACCTTACGAAGTCTCAAAAGAACTGTTGACTGAGTTTCGAAAACAGATGCTTGCGGCGAATTTTGAGAGTGCAGTGGTATGACTATACGCGAAACGAGGTGATAAGGGAATGGACTGTGCAGACTCTCATCACATCCAAAGTGAAGATGACACGCTGGGTTTGACTAGGGCATCTGCTAAGAATCGCATCTCAACCGGGCATGCCTCTTCTTTAAACCAACCGGATTCCGTCGTGCCGGGAGTTACGGAATGCCGGCATGACATGGGAGGATGCAAGAGAACTGGCCAGAGAGAGGGATTCATGGAGGCAGTGTGTGGTCTCCATACGCTCCGGCTAAGGGGCGTGACATGGTTTAAGAAGAAGATAACACAAGTAATGAGCATGTTTATTATTCGTTGATATTGTACTCATATAATGTGAGATAGATAATTAATGCATTTGTGTATAAATGCTTCTTTATTAAAAATAAATAATATCCCATAAAAATCTTTGAAGAAAGAGTACAAGCAATGTGGACTCAAACATTTGTTCGTTTGTATTAGATTCCATCGACAACTAAAACAATGATAATTAAATATTACATTTTTACTGTGGGATTTTTTTAGTTTTGTCACAAATTAATTGAACGCGAGATTTAAAATTAAATGAAGGTTTTAAGTGGTATAATATGAATCCAATATGTAAGAGCTAAGTAATTATATTGTAAGATTATTAAATGATCAAGTTAACTATTAGAATAAACCCTCCATTTAGATCGATAACTGATTCTATGAACACAGCGTTTAATAAAAGTAACAGAAATTCACGTAAATAATAGGCATTCATTTTACATTCTCAAATATAATTCGCGGTAAGATATAATTGTGGAAATAAAGGATCTTAATCTGTCAAGGAGTATGGACGCGTCTGCTTAAAATTCGCTTTGAAAATGTATATAAGTACATGTATGTCAAGCATCAAGCAATAAAATACTCGTATATATTATGTGTGCATTAAATAAATATTATACTACACTAGTATTGTATACATTTAATACAATTCCAAAATCAAAATAAGATTAATAAAAAAACGTTCACCCGATTGTGCAACTGTACTTAAAAAACCTGACTCCTGGAGAGGTTAATGTTACGTAGTCTATACATAAATATACATGTATGAAACAAATCTGCAACCACTGAATTGAACTTGTCCGTTGATATTGTTAAGATAAAGAACATATCCAGATTATGCTGCTAGCTTGTTCATTTGGTTTTCCTTCTAAATCAGTTTATGAAGTGTTTATCGAAGTTTTACAGAAGTTTGCAAAAAAATTAAACTATTTGTGCCGCAGTAGATTGCGAGAATACTCTACTGTTATAATTATACATACAAGTATATATATAAAATGAAATTAAGGTTGGTAATAATCTTAATATTTTTACACTAGTAAAACTTTTATTATGCGGTATAAACAATTTAGATATCTTGTATTTTTAATAATGGCAATAATATCATAGGTTACCCGTTGAGATGTTTGCCTTGGTATGCCACTGCAAAATGACTGTCTTGTACATGTGTGGTCGAATAGCTGATGATATCAAAATAATTGCACTAATTAGACAAGTCGTTATAACAAAAGCGAGTTAAACAATAGAATAACTGTGCGGTTTGCATGTATGTACACTCAAGACTATGTACATGTGATATAATTTGGTGGCACAGGTCAATTATTAATTGTATTGTTATGCAAATACTGTGTTCATAACGTAAGTAACCCAAAGTAAATAGAACGGTTATCATTTTAAGATTTTTCGAAAACAATTAACAGTAATACATTATATTATAATTCAAAAACTATACGTATAGAACTGAAAATGAAATGTTATTTCAAAGGTTTTAAAATGGTCTTCTCTCTACCTTTTTATAAATACAAGTTATTTTCAAAATGAAATTAAAATGCTCATTAAACATTATTATATACTTACTGTCTATTTTGATAATTTTGCAGAATAATCAGTTATATCGAGGTTTCACTGTTTTATTTATTCTATTAGACTCTAGTTGAGAAGTTTGTACGAGCAGCTTTTATTGTATCAATATATAAACGAGTTGTAAAACATGCATAAAGTTAGTAATCTGTAAGCCACTTATAAGAGTATAAACTACACATTTTTGGAAATAGTGTTTTGTTTTTCAATACAGCTCCAAAGGTACTTTTTGTTTTATAAATACTTTAATTAAAATATATTCCTGTTATATTACCTTATACTGTATATAAATTCCTTAATGCCAATGAATTAGGTGGTGTATCTGAAAAAAAGAAAAACTCCAATTAGTATCTGGAAACCAACTTAAGAATAAACATGAAATTAATGACTATTTTTATTTATTAATATATTACCATCAATTCAACACTATATGTATATGTTTTTAAAGTTATATATCATTTTCATAAAACTCTTTAATAATGATCGGTGAATAAATTGAACTGGTTTGTAATGTTTACAATATGTATTGACAACGAAAAAAAATAACATCAATAACTAATATGTTATAGTAGTAACGGTATTTCTTCAACTACAAGGCAAGATTTAAAAAAGCGACACAAAAATAGAAGAGTCCCCATATATTCAAGTCTCAAACAAAGTAACAATAAATTCATTTCCTCAAGATAAGAGATAAGGTAATATTCTAGTGAAAACGTTCAACAGACAGGATTGTTTACACATTACCGGCGCATAGAAATTTCGGGCAGATATTTTTATCATGTATTTTTTTTGTTCTCTGTTAAATCTACATATTTTTGTATTCCCAAAAATGTTATGAGTGATCATGTTGAAACAAGAGGAGATTGAAAAAATCTCCTCAATCGAGATTCCAATTTAATAGTTACGGTAGTGCGTCTTGCAGAAACAACCAACAACGGTGTAACTGCCACACAACTTGGTTTAGATGTTGATTATTACAAAAACAAAACTTTATGAAAGCATATTTAATAAAGAAAGCATTTTGGGAGCCTGTGGAAGTTCATTTTATTTAACCATTATAAAAGTATTTTATTTAACAAAAATATTCTTTTATTAATGTAATGACGATCGTCTTATAATAGAGTAAAAGTATTTTCTAAAAAGCGGATTTGACAAATTGATGGGTCGCCTTATAGTCAGGGTTGCCATAATTGACTCAATATGATATTAGAAATATCAATGATCAAAAGCAATGTATTCCTCCCTACAATTAATTCCTAAAATTTTTAAGAGATAGCTCTCAAACTTTCTCCAAATGATACACAATTTACAACATCGAGTTATACAGAATTTATTATATATAGTATAGTTTTTAGTAAAATTTAAAGCAAATAAAAAGAAGACTATTTATCATAGTTTAGTATAATGTAATAAGTTTAATACCTTTTAGGCTAGTACAGCGATTAAATATGTATTATAGAAAAAAATAACCGCTAACGGACACTATAAGTATTGAAATGAAATATCAACTTTCGATTTTTTACAATTATCTTTATTTTCACGTGAATAATTCTCTGTTGTGTCTAATTGCTATTGCGTAATTTTCGCAATGTATTAAGACCGTAGCAGAATGTTAAGGAATGTATACACGTAGAATGGGTAGTATCAAATATTGCAAACATACTACGGAATTCATAACTGAATTGTATTTTTTACTGCTGATATCTATGATTACGAGCCATAGAGAGAAAAACATTTAAGTGTACATAATAATATTTTTCTATAACGCTTCGATGAATCCACATTCATTTAATGTACGTTGGTAAAAACTTAAGAATCTCTAACAAAGCATTGAATAAAAGATTAAACACTTTCGATTAAATCTCTTCGCTGTCAATTATACGAATTTTTAACAAATAGAATTCATTTTAGAATACATGCTTGAAAAACAGCGTATTTTGTAGCTCATGTCATCGAATCTTTGTGGTATAAAATGATTTTCTATTTTTATTTTTTTCCGACATATTTAAAATAGAAAATCTTATCAAAAAAAGTTTTAATTTTACCGTAAAACAATCTTTATTATTAATGGATATTTAATATACGAGTATTTATATATTGTTTCTCATTATTTATTATAAATTTATAAATATTGTTGATTTGTTATTAAAACCATAGAGTTGTGTTATGAGAGTGAATGGTTAGCCCTTTGCCCTACCCCAATCTGGAAAACCAGTTCTGTTAGTCCACCAAAGATATTTACCCTCTACTCTCATCAACTATATGCCTGAAAGGCATTCCCTTATCCGTCATCGCTACGCACTCTTTAGGGGTTACAGATTCCTTCGAGATATATATGTGACCGTAAAACCAGTGAATATGTATGGACGTGAATCTTGAAGCCTAACGGAGAGACGAGAAAAAGCAACGTAGTTATTCAAAAATAAGGTATCCCGAATAACATAGACCAGTAAAAGATAACAAAGAATTTAGCCCAGTTCAGCCCCAATATAAGAAAATGTCTTGAAGCTAAAGAGACTCTGATAGGCGATTCATGTTGTAAGGTACGATAAATCTAGAAATAGGCGTTTGAAGGAACTTCAGTAAGCACTCGGCCCGTCAGGTACCCTAAAATGAGATAGGCGGATAAGATCACTAGAGATACACACATATTGAGTGTGAACGACTAGAGAGAGATAAAGGTATAGGCAGAAGTCTAGAAAGAGATTGTGGAGCTACAATTAATAAAATAAATAATGATAATTCCATAAATATCGGTTTTTCTTACAATAAATTGTAGTTCTCCTAAAAGTACCGTATATTTTTTCGTCGATTTTTTGGCTATCAATCGATTACTTCTTGTATGTAAATATTAAAAAAATAGTTTTTCTTAATATCCTACAATTTGAAATGATAACAATGGATTAATGGGTCCTTATCCTATCCCTGTGCTGTTTCTCTCTCTTATCCACGGTGGAGTGGAGGAGGTTTCCAGCTTCCTCCCTACAGGAGAAAGAGCTAGAGATAGATAATCTATGCCTTACGTCTTATGGTTACGCTATATTGTCACTGTGTAGATATTTTTGTAAATTGTATACTATTTAAATTTAAACTTTATATTCTCATTGTAAAATTATTCATTCGAAAGCTTAATTGATATTGTATACTGAATAGTTATAACTTGTTATATGTTATGTATTTAGAAAGATAAAGCAATATGCGTGTTCTTACTGTTGTCAAAGTTTGCAATAATAAAACTTCTGTTCTTAGCTTCCCGGTATACAATAGAATACTATAATAGTGAATAAAAGTGAAAAGGCCCTAAGTACAGTTTTGCATTTATCGTGACTACACCTGTGCAACAATGTGCATCCTGTATTCAGCGGAATATGAAGATACAAGACTCTAGTAACATGAAATAACACTTATCTACTTGATTCGTAAATCTAAAAATAGGTCTGATGTTTAATATTGTACATGTTAATGTGTATCTTTATATTTATACAGATATATGTATACGTATGAATAGACATGATTTTGAATAAAAATTTGAGTATACGCACGACATTCGTCAATAATATTGTATTATAGAGTTTTGAAATTTGAGTTAGGAGGTATTGTATATTATATTGCAATACGATTTTGTGAAGGTAGCTTTTCCATGCGGCAATGTTGACCCTTGACCGAAAATCTAATGGAAGGATAGATATTCACGTATACTATACATATTTAAAACCAGGCTTTATTTTAATATACAATTTTGCTTAATCGCGATTTACCGGAATAAATTTAATCGGGCGGCAAGTAACCCATCGGAAACCCTACAGGAAAACTAACTTTGAATAGTTTAAACTCAATATTATAACAAATATTGATATTATTTGCGTTGTGTGTTGTTTGACGAGTATAAGTAATGTGAACTCTAGTTAATCAAATGATAGTACATATTTATATTTTCTTAAATAATTAAATATTAAGAAAAAAAACCATATTTGTAATTTATCAAGTTTTCTAGGAAAATATACCAAACGAAATACGCTAAGGTTTAATAATAAACGATATTATAACACTTTATAACCCTATTATATAATAAACTGGTAAACTCATTGTACTCTGTATTATTAACGTAATAAAAAACACGTGTTAAAACAGCAACTAGAGATATATATCTGCAATATTGTGAGGCGCCTGTTTACGATTTCTAAAGTCGGATGGATTCGAAATGATTTATTCTTAGAGCATCGGATATGCGCGGGCACGTGATTATTTGCAGACTTTTTGCGTGCGATATACTCAACATGGCGAAGTTGACAATAACTTCCTTGTCATTGTATTATTCGATCAGATAGAAAACCTATCAAAATATTACGAAAGAAGCGTGTCGAAACAATCTCATTGTACAGAATACAGAACAATTTAAGCTATATAATATTATAGATTAATATAATCAATAGTATAGGTTTATAATAAAATGGATGTGAATTCTAGTTATCTATAATAGAAGAAAGATAAAATTACTCTATAGATAAAAGCTGTTTTTATGTATTTCATTTGAACGGAGTTCAGATTAATTTCTCCAGAAGTGAGTTTTTTATTAGGGTTGCTAAATTAGATAAGTTTTTCATTAATCTAGTTTTAAATTTTAATTATTTTTAAATGTATGCAATACTATTGTTTTATAATATTTATTTGGTGCATACATAATAATAACGAGTATTATATTGCCTAGCGCTCGGCGCTTGACGTACATATACGTCTATACTTCTTCAAAGGGAATTTTGAACGAACGCATATGTACGTCCATACCCTGGACAGGTTAAAATAATAATAATCATATGATTTTGTTTAAAAGTGTAGTAGAACTAGATAAAAGTGGCGTTTTTCTTTGAATGCAAAGAGAAACTATATGATCAGTTCTTTTCTTTTTTCATAAAGCAATATTAATATGTCATTCTTCATGGAAAACGATTACGTTTTTGAATAAATATTTTCAAAAATTAAAAAAACATCTATACCGGTTTCGTCTATTAGTACATTTTCAATTTACATATATACACCGATACCACCCAATTAAACCAGAAATGTTTCAATTAAAAGTGATATTTAAAAAGGCTTACTTAAATAATTATTAATTTTTTTTCTTCGGAGAAAAGTTTTATGCTGACAACTTTTTTTATTAAATTTGTGTACGTATATATGATAACAAATAAAATACGTTTTTCGTTAGAAATCAACAAAACATTTACTTTATACAGTATAATCAAATGTATGAAAATATATTTTCATATCGTATACCTACAAGAGGTCCTTAAGGGTCGAAATTTGGATATTTAGGATGATTTTAAATATATAAGTGCAGAGATATGATTATATTATGGTAATTAAAACAAATTCACGACAAAGAAACATTCAATACACTTTAAAAGAAATTTTTAGGTTCTGTTTTTGCCTAAAAATTCAGCTTACCAGGTTGTGACATTATATCTGGCACAGAAAAGGTTAAGTAGGAATGCAATTTATACTCACCTCTTATGGGAAAAGTGTTAAGTAACAATAAAAATATAATACCATGTAGACGTTGGTGGTTACTCCTCCCTCTCTCGCAAGAGCGTTACGTGGTTTATGGACAACCCCTTAATTGTGCACCTATTACTGGCTTACAAGAGTACCATGAAGCATTCCAATATTGCAAGGTTCCAGCACCTTTTTCATCGAGTATATGCACATATTATTATATATAACTTTGGGTTGGGGCACCGTGGAGAAATTAAAAACCAATAACGTGAATCAACAAAGTTTGGAAAATACTGTATAAGATTTATGTGATGCGCAAGGTTTCATTTCACGACAAGTAAAAGGGAACTTCCGCTTCTTACGTCGTGCGGACTTCCCAGCAAAAATATTTCCGCGGAAAATAACGACAAGAAGAAGCGGCGAGTGAACTGTTTTGCCATTCGGTTGTTGAGTTTGCCAAAAGCAGCAGGCGTGAAGTTATTAGCTATTACAATCAGGCGAGAGTGGAGAGTGAACTATCGAAGTCAGTCGAGAACTATCTCATTTTTATAATATACTGTAAAGATGCACTTGGCGATTGTCTTGCATGGATTGTAGTTTTACACGATTGTTGTTATTACGTGGACGCTGCTATAAGATTAGATTTGTTATGCTGTTTGTATATCTATTTTACATAATACTAAGTAAAGCTGTTTAATATGAATGTTTAAAAACTTCAGTCGGATATTTCCATTGTCATGAATTATTGAACTTCTCCAGGGTGAGTTTTTAAATTACGGTTGCACAATTAGATGAAAGTTTTTGTCGTTAATCTAGGATTCAATTTAGAATTTTATTAAATATATGCAATACTATTGTTGTTTAATATTTATTTGATATATAAATAATATATACAAATATTTTGTTGCTTAAACAAAACTAAATTGTATATAATCGTTGTTTCATAAAGAGCATATGTAGACTCTTTTTTTTTACCGTATCCGCTCCGAAACAAAGCATATGGATCTTCACAACATGAAGATTATTTTGACAGTTTATTTTACGAGTGATAATTGTCAATTATTAGCTCAACCATCTCAGGTTTGTGTCCTGGCTACAATACAACTAAAAATTTTTTAACGAGCCCGGGACTTGAATC
>JAPMAG010000640.1:0-14433 GCA_036584685.1 Rhyacophila sp. Rhy_31_5 | reverse complement strand
CATCCTGTTGATGTTTTGATGATCCAGAATGTACAACATGATAATAAAACAAAAAGTCTGCTTAAAAATTTAAAATCTTCGTTGCATCCGTTATAACGAACTTTCCAGTATAACGATTTTTTTCTTTGGTCCCGTGAAGTTCGTTATAATGGGATTTGACTGTATACACTATCAAATATGAATACACACGGATATATTAAATGCAAGTCGATCTAGAAAACAGCTGCAGGGAGATGCCCGAAAGCGGCGCAAAACTTGTGGTAAATGAGTAAACTTGGAGTCGCAATGATGTTTTGATCACTTAACATATTTCATTTACATCCAACATAACTATCTTGACATCATTTTTAAGTACTGAATAATAAAGAATACCTAATTAATTTTAATGTTATAGTAGTTTATTTTACTTAGATTACCGTGATTTACAAAAGAAACGAAATACGAGCACGTGTATTTTTTTAAAGATATGGCAGTTAAATACATCAATACACCTTAACCTGGATTTAAGACAAGTTGCATTTATATGTTAGGAATATATGAGGGGTGTATTTCCAAAGTGAAATTATTCCACTTCTACAAATTTGTTGGAAATGCCAAAAAACTCTTTACAGTGTTGATATTACATATTTTTGTTATATCTTTTGCAGTGTAAAATACAATTTGCAATGGAGATAACAAAAACATATGTAATATCAACATCGTAAACAGTTTTTTGGCATTTTACACAAGTTTGTTGAAGTGGAATAAGTTCACTTTAGAAATACACTCCTCATATCATGTATTCGTAGTGCTATTAAGCATTCAATTTGTCAAAAGATGATTGAAATCGAAGAATAATGATATTTAATGTAAGATAAACCATTTAAAATCAATTAAATAATGATGATACTTATTAATCAACGTATCAGAAGCTTATGAATGCAGGTTCAAAACGTGAAATGTCCAGGAGAGCCGATATCTTTTTATTTACCGATATGACTTGTGATTGTTGCATCATTATACTCGTATATATTTTGATTTTTCGGTTCCTACAACTGCCATAAAATGACTTCTTGGCAATGATGGGCATTAGGCTATCGGGTCTTTATCCCATTCATCTATGTTGTTTTTGTGGATTGTTGGCCTTTTCAGGGGTCTGAAAGTGAGTTGTGTTTTTGTGGGTTATTATCTTATTTTGTGTACAATCGCTACCGAATTTAGTAGCACCACTAATTCCAGGAGCTTTCGGGCGATCGTTGTAAGGTCTGAGATGTTTGTTTGTGTTGATGGTGGGATCTGGGCTTTTTTTGAACTCGGCTGCCGTCAAATCGTCCTTGTTCACTGCGACCGTTGTTTTTTATGGTCTGTGTTTGTACTTAGTCTTACATCTGTTAAAATATCTATATTCATGAAAGCTCAACTAATAAGCATGATTAGTAACTGAAAATAGTCATCTATAGTTCATTTCTACAAACTTTATACTTGTGTACGTGTGGTTCTAGGGTACAGATATTTGGTAGTTAAATAAGTTGTTGAATTTTAGTTAAATATCTATGAGTTTGGTGACAAAAAAATGTATTAACATTTATTAAAGTTAATTGATTAGTATTTTCTTCAGAACGGAGCATGTGAACGTTCATTCTCATTATTTTTAAAAGTGCGTTATAATCGTCAATTATTGTTCCTATCAATTTGGCCCATGTCTTAGTTTTAAATGTAAAAACCTGTCTATTTTTTGCTAGCTAACGGATTTAACCCAGCGGCTCTCAAAACGACGTGAGAACGTACTGTTCACTAATATATACAGAGCAGCAAACACATTTATCTACATTCCTTCTGGATAGATTTCATATAATTATTAATACAAACTAAACTAGTAATTACAGTCATTTTTGGGATATTTAATTTTCTCAATACCATTGAAAAATGGTTTTGATGTAAACTTTTTAAAGACATACTGTATATGTCGTCAAAAATAGTGAGAGAACTAAAATTTTGTAAATTAATCAACTAAGTATTATTATGACTGGCAATACCCACGTCATTGGGTCGACATTCTTCAACCAGTTTTGAGCAGGCATCTTACAGTGAAGTAGAAAACAAATCATTTAAATGAACATTTCTAATAAATGTTGAACAATTATGCATTTATTATCATTAGTTCGGTGAAAAATATAATATATATTATTAAAACCAGCATTTATGACTTACATGACGTAATCATGGACAAATAAAAAAAAATACCTTAGAATTTTTAAGTTTCATTATTCAATAGTTTAAATAGTTTAAGATTATATAAATTATTTATGAAATTGATCATGTTTAAAATCGTGTATGCTACGTCACAACTTATATATATATATTTTTCCTGGAAGTATACTATAATATTTATATTGGGTTAGTCCCTCATATTTACTAGTGAATTCTCAGAGATAAGATAAAGTATATATTTGTTTTAGTTGGCATACGTTGTTTTATAAAAATGACATTCAACCTGTATACAATTTCTGGTGGTGACTGAATGTAAACTTAAAAATATGCACGTAGATAGATAGACGCTGTTCGTCGCGCCGTATCCCATTGAATCGTCGCACCAGGTCGTGCCATCGAGACCGCACCGGGCATCGCAATTTTGCCTAAATATTTCACACAGTTCCCTCCGAATCCCCAAGCATCGCCACTCACATGAGGTGACCGTCAGAACTCACCGCAAAGCTTCCTTAATCGAAATTGACATACGCGGTGACAGGGCAACAGCAGGACAGCTGCCAATAAATCAGTCTATATTTATTTAATATCTGAATAGTTTGGTAGCAACCGATAAAATGATATTACCAAATTTGCTATGCCTTATTCGTTCGAGTACCTTTAATAGTATGTATTCAGAAATACAGTGAAATCACGTATTTTTATCTGGTGTTTATTCTTAGTAATATGTCATTATAAATTTAAGTAAAGAAAAATAGAACAATGTTTATTTACTATTGAAACATTTTTCAAGACTGTTTTTAAAACACTGGCAAATATTAATACAACAAAAAAAATATATCTTGATTACCAAATTATAATAATTCATATAACTATGGAATTATTGACATACGCTATAATTATACGATGGTTTAAAAACCATCATTAATTTCAATATACTTAAACGATTATAACTATATTTTATTTAATTTCATGTCCGATCAGACGTGATCATATGAGAAGTTCATAGTATGAAGAGTTTTTGTTGTTTCGTAGCGTAACAGTTTTTAATTATTAGCTCGACCATTACGGATTAAGTCCTGGCTACAAATATAAATAAATAAACATTTGTAGTCAGCATAGAATTCGAGCCTATGGCACTAAGATTACTAGTGATATGCGCTATATACTGGCTTACCGAAACCGATTATAACTGATCGGTGCAATAATTTGTTGAAATGTAATTCTAAATGAAATGTTAGATAATTTCGAAATACTACTTTTTGGTTTTCGATAATAAGTTAGTTAGTTGAAGTTAAGCCGAAGAATACTTGTACGAGTTAAAGAAAACTAAGGATTTAACATCTGTACTAACGGTGAGCTCCGCGAGCAATTTAGTCATAATATAATGAATGTTTTAACTCAATAAGGTATTTCAAGGAACTTCAGAAAGCACTCGGTCCGTTAGCCGTCCCAGAATTACACGAGTGGATAACGTAACTACTTATAAGTAGCGCATTGCATCCTTGTGCATAAAATATTGAAATATTATTAACATTAACTCCAACCATGAATGTATGAAAGAAGAAAATGTATTTGAGCTGTTTGGCGCACCTGAACTCGTATGTGAAAAAATGACACATGGTCTGGAAAAGGTTGACTACTTCTGCCATATAATGTATTTTGTTTCTTGAACTGCATGGTTGTTATTAAAAAACTTGACTTATGTTAAATAGTAATCCCATACTTTTCAGATTATTGGGGTACTTACAGAATATACGTTTATTTATTTGAAACATAGTAGAAGATATTTTAAAAATGTTTTATGTATTTATAAAATGAATAGATATTTTTTTTAAATCCGTGTGAATCGCTCAGCTTATACGAATCATTTTATAGGGCTACATTGGTGCATAGCAATATTCCCACAGAAAAATCGTAGGCGTTGGAATAAAATTCTAAGCGGCAAAGAACATAATATTTGCAATAGATTGTATAGTGCTATATTATTCATATGTATTAAATCATAAAAATCAGTATGATCAATGATTCAGATAAATTAAAAACTAAATCGTTATGTATGGTAGTGTGCTTTGAAATTGTTTGTAGCTAAAACGTTAAATTCAATGATACGAGTATATCCATTTACGATGTTTTTGTAGGAGTGCATACATACTCGTATATTGATACTTGCTCATATAAAATGTATTGCCATTTTTAAAACCTAAGCAGGCTCCGTTCAATTTGCTCGTAGAACCAAATGTGTACAACAAGATTGTAATCTTATGTTGGGAGGCATTTCTTTAAAAATATGCAGAAATAAAACTAGTTCAAAAAATCGTGTTTACATTTTATACTACAAAGGTTAATTCAGATCCACAGTTTTGGTTACAGTATGGATAAATCAAAAATATTTGTTCAATTTTGACAAAATCATACAGTAATTAGTAGACATTTAATTTGATTTTTTTATATCAAAGGTAATGAGTTATTATTTTTCTTTTCAACATATGAAAATTGTAAATTTGTAAATATACAGAGAATATACTCGTGTATACTCACGAAAAAGATAAGATATTAGCATTTTGACGCCTGGGGCGCTTATTCAAAAACGAGTTCTGAAGCAGTAATGAGATTTTTATTACAGAAACGTTTAAAACTCGGATGAAGTCAAAAGATAGCGTATTCACTTGTCAATCTACAAGTTGCGAGCTCTATTCTCGTAGATGGTAAACATTGCGATTTTTTTTTTGTATTTTTGAAACCGCGACGTGTATCAAAATGGTTGAATAAAAGAAAATATTAAGACAATCTTCACATTGCAGTTATTTGTATGTCCCGTTTCGGAGTGGATATGATTTAAAAATATATCCAAGCCCCACTTTTTGCCGGGCGATGTTTTTAATGTTATAATAGTGTATATATTATTGATATTTGCATGATGTGTCCAGTTATAAAAAGTGACACAAAAGTTTAAAATAACGGTAGGCAACAATATGTATTTATTTATTATTTTCTTGTTTATTGTTAGACTTGATATAGACTGCGTCTCGGTATTGCCATCCTATTTTTCGGCTGTTAATATATTATTCATGATGCTGCATATTTCTATTACATATATAGTTTAGTTTATAAATTTACTGGAAAAAATTTATTATTTACATAAATACGTATACGAGTACATATAAAAACGTTATATACGAGCACCATTCACAGTTGAGTAGTAGACTGGTGTGTCAGTTTTGATTTTATTAGCTAGATTAAAAATGACTAACAGGATAATATGTTGGATACAAATAAACCCAACATATTAAGCAAATATTGAAAACTCAATACTTGTATAGAAATGTGAGGCATCTTTTTATTTTTAAGGTTTATTGTGCCCACATTAAAGCAGGGATTCTTTTATCATTTTCATCTCCAATATGCACAGATTTATCAATACATTTTTTTAAAATGAAGTACATACGAAATGACTGTGTAAAAATTAAATATAATACTCGAAAGATGTTTGTTTTATGCTAACAAACTCAGTTACAAGAAATTTTTATGAAATAAACACATTTTTATTAGTTTAAGTATTTTTTGAAGACATTTGCAAACTAGTAAAACATGAATGACTTATAGCACATAATTCCAAAATTAATTTAAGAAAACTCTCCGTTCAAGATATAAGAAGACACTTGAATTAAATTACTTGAGTAATGAAAAAAAAACGAATGCGGACATGATTATGAAAGCAATTGGAGAGGACATGACGGTTGTTGATTTTACAACAAGTTTTCCTTGGTTGCCCACGAACAAGTAAACTATTACGTGGGACCTCTAAAATTCAAGTCAAACCAAAAATATTGTTTTTTTTCTTATTATAATTAAAAGCTTAAGCTTATTTATTGCCAATGCAGTTATGACGTCAATACGGTTGCATTAATTAACATTATTAAATAAATAGTCTGCACATTATATAATATATTATAAAGGTAGGAAAAATTGCAATGAAATGTTTCAAATGTATACATATATATTCCTAAATATGATTGTGCATTGGTATTTTGTATGCGGGTCCCACGTATTATGAGCAAATTGATTTTTGTATCAGGTAAAATGAAAGTGGTGACTTCATTAAAAAACATTATATTATTATATGTATGCCGCTGAAAGTTTCACTTTGCACAGTAAACAGTGACCCTGCGAGACTTTCCAAGTCTCAAGTTTCAGATCATGAACGATTGCAGATAAAGAAACAGGAAAAATGTGCAGTATTATGATAGTGAGTCATCGTAGAGTAGTCGTTAGAAGGCTGCGTTTCTGATCAGTGGGTTCACATTTTATTTTAATTTAAATGCGGGGTATGAATAAACAGGTGCCTAGTAAAAACATGTTTACGTTTCCACGCATGGTAATTATCCGTGTGCTCTGAATAAGTCTTTGAACGCTAATTTAAACAAGAGGTTGCACTTTCGGTTATACATTTTATATTGTTTCAACCTATAGCATGTATACATTATGCTTAACAGTTCTTTGTTAGCACGGCTGTAAGAAAGTTATTGTTCCATTGTATTGTAAAACGGGAGATTAAAAATGGCAAAATCACTCATTGATCTTTTGATTGTAAGAGTGACTCTACTTTAGAAGATTTGTTTCTGTATTTTATAAAGTACGCTTCTATTTGACGATGATCCGACGTGTTTCTTTAAGAAATATAGTTAACCATTCGCTTAAGTTTAATTGCATATACTAATATAAGATATTAATATATAGTACAGTCAATTAATATATAGTGTAAAATTGGGACTTGGCTATAAGGATCTGCAAATTGAAAAACTTTCAAAAATTTTATAATACAGACATATATATGGACATACATGTTATTAAAGTAGTACGTTTTGTAAAAAACCACGCCATCTGCCTGCCGACCGATCACGACTACCGCAAACGCTATAGGAAAATTCTCTATAAGGGGGTACGCTATAGGGGGGCTTTACTGTATATATATATATATACTGTAAATTAATACACAACAATAGTTAAAATGTTCTATAAATCGCTGTAACTTCATGAAATTGGAATTTCTTCCCACAAATTGATTTTTTTTCTTAAGAAGCGCAAGTATATGCAGATGTGTGTAGTTAGAATGATACATTATTAATAGAAACATACAATGCTTGTAAGATAAATATCGCAAGAATATAAGACTATTATGAATTATTTTTGATAAGTAGAAACCTACAATTTGAAAACTTGATACGGTACATGATTCATTAAATGGGTGGTAGACGTTAATGAGTCTATATTTAAAAACAGCTGTCAAAATTTCTAATAAGAGAGTGTATATTTCTTAACCTGAAACAAACAATTACTCTCATTTACTTTTTTAAATGAAGTTGCGTCTAGTTTTTTCGTATTTCACTCTCTTATGGGTCGTCCATAAACCACGTAACGTTTTTTCTTGCCTTTTTTACCCTCCCCCCTCCATGTAATATTGTGTAGACATTCAGCTTGACCCCCCCCCCCCCTCCTTTCAAAATTTACATAACTTTAGAACAGACAAAATTTACGTAACAGAAGCGAATTAACTCGCACAACTTAAGGCATAGTTTGGTAGACAAATTTGAATATTTTGACTGATACTGAGAAATGACTGTAATATGATCATTAAAAACAAAGTCATGATAAAAAAACATTCGATATACCTTTAAATTAAATATTTGGGTTATGTTTTTGCTTAAAAATTCACAGCTTACCTGGTAGTGATATTATGTTTGGCACTGAAAAGGTTGAATAGAAATGCAAACTCTTATCCAATTTTCGAGAGGGAATAGTGTTACGTAACATTAAAAATCAACCCACCTTTCCCCTTGTAACGCAATGTAGATGTTGGTGGTCACCCCTCTCTCCATCTCAAGAGCTTTACGTGGTTTAAGGACGACCTTTAGGTATTTCTTCGAAGTAAATATTATTCAGTCTTGATACTTATTTTCCGATTTGATCCGCAATTTTCCGAGATATCGTAATATAATATGATAATTCAGCGTGAGGTTTTTATAGCAAACTTATTTATAATACACATGTATTCCTCACTTAACAACCAACTTTTTTAACGACCGTTCGATCTTATATTCGGACTTGCGTCGTTTTTTTAAAACAAGTGACTTGATATTGGCTTAAATGCATCAAATTCGACTTCTATTGCACGTAATACCCCTCACTCAGTATTTCAAATTTAAACTGAATGATTATCTGATTTATAGATGTATTTACAAAAGAGACCTTGCTAGCACTTAAGATGCGTTCCTAGACAAAAAAACCACTAAATAAAACAGTGTTAAATAATGTATTTTTAATTTATATCAAAATAAATAGATAGTGCTACTAAAAATGTCACATCTTGCTGATTAGGTTGAGTGCGGAATAAGTCTATATTATATTTGAAACGCTGCAATAATTTGAATCGGCGTAAATTATGAGTTTGTTTTTGGGCTTCTACAAAAATACATTATATCGAATCAGGGTTGATCGAGGAATCGCTAAGCGAGGTCTTACTGCACCATTAAAACATATAAGTTTCATTTCTTTTTTCATTATATAATATAATTTTAAGTGTGATTTACAATAAGTAGTAGTAACTTATTGAAATACGAGTATGTTAATTTGTTATAAATACATTCATATATCTACGAGTATGTCATTTTTTAAAAATAACATTATATTTCAAATAGCCTTAGCTGTAGTGTGGTTTCCTACATATACGATGTGATGGAATTTCAATTATAGGTACTCGAAAGTTACATTATAGTGAAATTAATTTTTATTTACAGAAGATAAATAGTTTCTAGTGAGTAAAGAAATTAAATAATTTGTATTGATAAAGTTATTAGTAATTTAATGAAAGTAGTTAGTCGCCCTCGTAGGTGAGTGGATAGCGCATCCGACTCACGTGCCGAGAGTTATGGGTTCGAAAACCGTGCTGATTGCAAAATTGTTTAAATATTTATTTATTTGTATTGTAGCCAGAACACGAACCCGAAACTGCTGAGCTTATAATTGACAATTATTACTTGTAAAAAGACTGTCATAAACGATCTTCACATTGTTAAGATCCATATGCTTCGGTTTGGAGCGGATATGGTTCAAAGAAAAGAAAGTTATCACTAAAAAAAATCTTTCAAAACATTGTATGTACTAGAAAACTTGACAATTGTTGCACCGTGGTTGTAAACTATGAAATATCGCTAATGTCACTTAACTATATAATGAGTGAATGCGGGAAAAATTTAGTTTCAAGCTTTCTACCACTAACTAGAACCCACTTAGTGATATATGCTGTGCATTTATAAAATCAAAGAAGTTAGCTAAACAACTGAGGGCAAACTTCATATCAGGAGTCAAGACCATAAATAATACGATTACAAACTCTCGTATAGACCACTTAAAAGACTTTATGGCCGCACAACTACTTAATAACTATTATGATTAAATTTAAAGATATGTTATTATGTATTAGATTTTAACATACCGGAATATTGACCAAGTAATTCATATGCCGAGCTTCGTTGTACTTTCGTACTCGTACGTTGTATAAAATACTAACAAATTTTTATAATTATTTTCACAAATGAAAATATCGTGACCGATTTTGTCCGATTTACTACTGATTGCTTAAAACTGTGTTGTTATTTGAGGGGTGTGATGTAGAAAGTTGGTAACCTACACATAAGTGGAATTACATTTTATTCGTTTTTTACTCTATTTATTGACAATTTTCCACTTCTCCATTCATTTTTTTTTAATCCATAGGTGCCTAAAAAGTAATCTTGGTAGTCCCCTATATACTTTTTCAGTATATTTTTAAATATGATAAGAAACTTTCAACTGCGATTATTACAGAACTGTCTCATTGTGGGTTACCAACTTTTTACACTACATCCATCATTTTATATATTGTTGTTGGTGGGAACGAATAAATACGTCGATTGTGAAATATGTACCATGAATGTAAGCGCTAAATACTAAATCGTTATAAATTATAATGAATCTTACAATCCTATTAGATTATAATGAGTATTGTCTTGTAAATTTGAATAGAAAATATCGAGTAGTTCAAAAGTTAATTTTATTTTATTCAAGTAATATATATTTTATCTAAATCATTGAAAATTACCCCGTCGGTGCTATGTTCTACTGTTCATGACGCGGGCTTAAAAAGTGTTTACAATGGATTTTCACCATAGATAGACAGTAAATATATAGAATTATACTAAAGTTGTATAAAAGAGATTTAAATCAGGTTTGCACAAAATACGACGCATAGGCAGCATGCAGCCCATCAAAACTCACTCCGTTGGCAGCGAAGCCTTTGTGAAGTTACATTTTTTCTATTCTCTATCTAAGTTTTACTGAATAAAGTTTTCTGAATAATCTCAAGTTCGTTAAAATAAATTTAAAAGTCGTTTTAATTGTTAATTTACCCTTTTTTTGTTTTACAGTAGATAGTTGCGAGTATTATTTTAAACAGCTTTAAGTGTAGAGTTGCATAACGTACTTACGATCTAGGAGAATTAATAAGGGAAAATAAACTGGTACAACGTTTTTTTTCCTAAAGTAGTCTTCATGTCGTGTTGAAATGCGATACAAGTTATTCGATAAACGATGTATAGTGATTGATTTGACGATGTTAACCCGGTTTTTGTTCGAGCCATCTGACTTCAAAATAGTGACCTACTCCGCTCTGCAAACTTTCATTGCAATATGTTAAAATAAAACAAATCCGTCAGATGTTACGATATACATTTCAAACCGAATGCATCCGTATTCTTGTGTATTTAGATAATATATCTTCAAAGCAAATAAATATTCAGATTTATTATAGGAAGCCGATGATGATAAAAAGATTAATGAATGAGATCAATGCATTTTTTAGACATATTACTCTCAATACAAAAATCCACGAATACAACATTTTAGGCCACGACATTAACGAGTGATTAATGTGTATTTGTCTTATGTTATTAATAAATATGATTTCAAAAAAGACACTTTGATCATGGGATTAATATGAAACAAGAATATACAGTGAGAACCATTTTAAAATCTATTTTCTATCTAAAAGACACACGAATAATGAATATGGTAAAAAATGATTTTGTAAAAAAAAATCAAGGTTTTTTAAGAAAAACAAGATTTTGTAAGCAAAAAGTATGCTTCTTCCCCATATATTGACTAAAGAATAATTTATAAATTTTCGACATAGTCCTTATCTGTATCGTTTTAGTAACTTTTCGTGCTAAGAACTTATTTGTGTTAAAAGAATATACATACATATCAACTATTAATATGTACATTTCATGTCAACAGAATTTTCCTGATATCCGTTTTCATGTGAAACGATTAACCTTTCCAGGATTGAGTTTTTTAATAATGGTCGCACAATTGGGTTTTTGGGACAGTTTTTGGGACAGTTTTTGCATTGTACTAGCCTTTATTATGAAATTTTATTAAATTCAAGCAATAATATTGTAGCATAATGTTTATTTGATGCATAAATAATATAATATAATATTTACGAGTATTTATTGCTTGATCCAGATATACACATATACTTCTTCAAAGCTAATTTTGAGTGGAGGCATATGCGAATCCATACCTTGGACATGTTAATGTTTTACACGGTGTACACTTTTACATGTACTCGTATATAATGTTTATATATTTAGACACGTTTTTAATCGATAGAACTACATAATATTTGAAATATATATATATATTCAGTAATATAGACTAAGAAATGAATATTTTTTTGTTAATTATTTACAGACAAGGACAGAAAGACAGACAAGGTAGAAAATATAGGGAAAAATATACTTAAACATACTGAAAAGAACTATTGAATGGCAGTATGAAATTCGGCTTAAATACATGCAAAATAGCAAATTTCATATTTTTAGTCGTATTGTTTTAGTTCATAAAATAGTTTTCTCCTATATTTTCCCTCTCTATATTTTTGAGAACGGGTCGTGTTTGCATGTAATAGCCTCATACATAATAAATATTTTCATGTTTTGTAAATAATGTTATACGCTGTTTGGTAAATAAGAGTTCAAAAACAAGGCTCGAAATGTATCAATTATTAAAATGTGTGTTAAGTTATTTAGCCAAAAGAGTACAACTAAGCTCGGTTTATTTTACTATTAAGTTTTGGATTGTAATGATTCATAAATAATTATATCTTAATCCGGACGTATTTTATAAGAAAAATATAATTCACCACCCCCTTTAGCGAAAAAACCCACGCATACTTTATTTGACTAGTTTGTTTATTATTTTCTCATATGCGATTCTGAACCAACTATCCTTGTAGAATAAATATTTCAATAATATAAGGAACGCCTGTTTTCTGTGGGGTGCTTGTGACAGGGTAAATTGCGTCATTTATAGGCTTGTATGTGCACTATGACAATACCGCATTACGGGCCCCAGTAAATCATATCAACTAAGAAGCCTGGGACGCCACTAGTAATTGGATATGTTACTCGGGTACATGTCATGGGAAATTTCTCAATTTTTCACGGTTAACTTAAGTTACTTATTTATATTGTATTATGTAAAAATGAAAACACGCCGAAGTCTCCTGCAGAGTAAAAGTTACCATATTTACGGAATACTGAATTTAAAAATATGTACGTATTTATAATATTTTAGGTATGACACAAATTAAAAAAAAATTCTCATATAAATAACTTAACACTACGTACATTAATGACATTCATTAGGTTTACCGTTTGATTTAAATGTACCAAACGATTATTAACCCATTTTATTACACTAGCTTATATTATCAAAATGACATATTAAATTTGGAATCTGTCAGTACTATATTTTTTACATCCGAACTACTTAGAATTTATGTTGATATAAAAAAGTAGCTACTAGTAGTTTACACAAACCACAAAAAGATAAATAAGCATTTTTCTGCTGAGTTTGTTTATTTAAATCTACAAATCCTATATGTAGCAGAAATCGACCAGTTGATTGAGGCTATTTTTGGTAGAACGTGTCCTTACTATTATTCAAAATTCATGATATTAAAGTAGTGCTTTCTACAGATCAAAAGTGGCATATTCTGCGATCAGTAAAAGTTTCATGACGCATTTCTAGGATTTTCTTGTATGACAACGGCTTGGCTGATTTTGTGCATACCGCGAAACAAAGAATAACATTATGATAAATATGATTTTATTAAATTCAGGACAGACTTTTACGAATAAACATATAAATACCACATACGTGTGTACTCTTGTATGCAGGTTATGTCCAGTTATAGTATGTACACTTCATAGGACCATAATAAAATACTTTGTTTTACACAAATTTTGTTGTACAAAAAGTTAGAAACTAAAAAAAGTTGTCTTCTTATGCTATACTTACTAGTACGAAATACTAAATTGGGCACTTCATTATAACGAGATTTTATTTCGCTCAATTCGTAAATTCGTATACGGTACGAGAAACATGTATACTTCTTTGAAATGCATTATAGCAGGATGTACCTTATTTGTATTTTTATACGTTATAAATAGACATTCTCTACATTAATATTTTATCACATTGAATATGAACGTTATACTTGAATATGGTATATATTTATTTATATTATAATATAAACTGTTATCTGTTGGAAATACATATAACTATCGCAGTAAATTTAATATTACAATCTAATTATTTCATTTTAAGAGAATTTATTATATTATATAATGCTGTATAATTATTGCAAATATAATAAATGATAATATCGATATCAATTTGTGCAACATGTACTAAATTTTAAAATAATTTGTTAACTTTTAAATTAAGAGGGCACTGCGTCAAAGTAAATTATGCGATAGTTCCATTAATAATGAGTTTAAAAGAATTAAAGACTGCGCTTAGATAACATAAATAACTTTATTTACATAATTTAAATGGTATTATTGTAAATTTTGTTCTGTAAATTGAGAAAATTAATCAATAAATTATGTTACGAGTAGATTTCTCACATTGAAGATGATATTTTTAAAAATATATATATTTCTGAATAATACGTGATTAACTAATGATCGAATAGCATCACGTCAGTGGAATGATTTTAATTGAAATCACTATCGTTCTATAAAAATATCAAATCAATAGAGAAACTTTTTAAAGGCAGTGAAATCGGTCGTATTTGCTGAGCGATATTAACACATTGCGGACGGGATGCACAAATTTGTGCGTTTCAGAAACCCACTC
>JAPMAG010000639.1:0-14433 GCA_036584685.1 Rhyacophila sp. Rhy_31_5 | reverse complement strand
TACTGCAAGTTGTTCGAAAGAATTTTTATTATAAATACTTATTGTGGAAGTAATCGTTCCTGTCGAAACCTAAGAAATTTAGCGTAAGAAGACAGCCAAGATTCAGAAACGTGTAATAAGATTAAATATTGAACGAAAAATATTACTCGTATGTACTTAAATCATACTGCTTTACTTGTGTTGAGGATATATGTATGAAAAACTATAAAATAATTGTATTTACTATATAGTAGTCTTGATGGCGATGCAAAAGCAAAAAAAAACTCCTCACAAATTTTTAGAATAGTATAACATTTAGGTTTAATATTTATGTATTGTAATTTGATGAATTCGTATATCCCATTTCGATCGTATCGTTTTTTCGGCAATATGTACGCATTGAGTATTGGCTTTCTAGGAAAAAGTTCGTCTACAGAACAAGATCGAATGAAAATATCTAAGAAAAGAATGATACCGAGTCGGTTGAAAATAATAATACTCCAAAACTAAACGAGATATATTTCTAAACAGTACATATTCCGAGAATATTGTGTTTTTTTTCTTTAATAAATATCATGATTCAAGAAACCACTCGGTTAGTAATACATTTCACTAGAACTATCATTTCGTTGATGTTCGATATTTTGAAAAATAATACGTCACACGAAAACATCTTTCCATCCGTAGACATAACGAATAACAGTGACGCGAAAAATGATAAAAATAATACACCGGAGACAAACAAAACAGTATTATATGATCGCCGACGTAGAGTCACAATATAAAGCTTACTCCGCAAAGATTATGATATTACGGGGGAACATTTTACGAGGCAGTAATATTTCACCGAAATGAAAATTGAGACACGGCATTTCTGCGCATTGTCCGAAGACTTACCATTCTTCTGCACACAGCGTGCTCACAAAATTTGAAACAATTCAAAATTTATTATTCAGCATAGTAAAGTTAAATATATTATCCATATTTCAATTGCTTGTATGTAATAATGATTTATTACTGATATTCTCTACACACAAAACTACAATAATTAACAAATTGTTAACGTCAGTATACACATATTTAATATGTACTATCATAATATATAGACGTCGCCCTCATTAGGCTAGTTGGCAGCGCGTTCGCCTATCAAGCAGGAATCTCGGGTTCAAGGCCCGGGCGGGTTGCAAAAATTTTCAAATGTTTATTCCTTTGTATTTGTAGTCAGGAGATGGATTCAAAATACTTGAGCTAATAATTAACAATTATTATTACACTTAAAAACAACAGTAACAAGAACCTTGATTCTATACTGTGCTATTAGGTACGAGTATAGTACCGATGGCTTAAAGTCAAACAACGCTACATACAAAAGTACAACTTTACAGGAGAGCCAAAAAACATTTTTTTTAAATTTCTTAGAACTCAACAAAGGAAATGTTTATTTAAAGCCTAATGTTCAAATGTTATTATGTTGTTGTTTAATAATTTAATTATTTTTGTGACAGGAACGCCAACAGCTTATACAGTCTTTTTGTGTTAAACAAATGAAACTTTATGTAATTAACGTAAAACTTTACGAACGATCGAAGAAAAAAACTAGAGACGATTGACATACCGTTGTTTGATAATTATGTAGCCAAGAACGTAAAATAACATTATCACAGATTAAAAAATGCATTTTTGTAAATAATATTAGTTTGACTTTAAGCCGTCGGTATAGTAAATCACATATATTTAAATAATTAAAGGTTCTCTGGCAATAAGAGGCAGCCTGCATTCTTCATGATTTCATATTTTCAATTTGGCCATTGCAGGATACGTTATTGTTTCATAAGTAATACTTATGGATTATTAATGTTACCAGTAAATCGCTGTCATCGATACAACAATGCAGTTAAAACATAAACATAAACAAAAACAAAAAAAATGTTCGATATTATCTGCTATTTCTTTCCAAATGACGAAACAATTCTGACACATCTTACTAATAGAAAATGAAGTTGAGCAATGAATTTAGTGGGAAAAATGTTTCCTCAAGATCACCCGGTAGAGGGTGATAACAAACAGCGCTATAGATAAAATCAATAGATTGGCTCTCGACCTTTTGTCGAGTTCTCCAACACTTGGCAAAGTGTCGGCCGAAAAGTTTTCACGATATTGGCTGAAGGGGCCCTCCACACACAATGGAAGACCGGGTACACACTACGGAGAATCGTAGATGGGCCTACGCCGCCACAACGGCACACTTTCCGGTGGCGCACATATCGATTATTTTGCTGTACAGAATTTAAAAGATGTTTCAAATAATTTATGGTCATTAACCAGAACTTTAATTTTAAATGTTACTTATACTACCTATATGTGATTTCAAATATTTTCATTTTATGTTGTTTGGAAACTTAATGCTTATAATTAATTGTTAGTTATAAGTTTTTGTGGTTTTCGGTCGCTGTTTAAGGCTCATCCATAAAACACGTAGCGCTTTTGAGGGGCGAGGAGTGACCACCAACATCTACATGGCGTTACAAGGGGGAGTATGGGTAAATTTTTATAGTTGCGTAACACTTTCCCTCTCAAAAAGTGAATAGGAGGTGATTATAAATTGCATTCCTATTCAACTTTTTCTGTGCCATACATAATGTCAAAACCTGGTAGGCTGTGAATTTTTAAACAAAAAAAGAACATACATATTTATTTTAAAAGTAAATTGAATGTTTTTTTATCCGTACTTTTATACCTAAAACCATCCAAAATAGCCAAATACGAGTATGTCTAACAAACTAAGTTTAAAATTGTGCGAACTAACTTGCTTTTGGCCATTAATCTGTTAATGTGGAAAGTTACGTAACTTTTGAGAGGAAGGAGGGGAGGTCAAACTGAATGTCTACATGGTGTCAAATTGAGGGAAGGGAAACAAAATGTAAGAAAAACGTTACGTGGTTTATGGACAATCCCTTAGTGCGACGAAATAATTAATATTCAATGATTAACTTCATAAAACACGGATGATTTTGACTTTTAATTCCAGGAAGGGAGGGTTAAATAATCTACATCGCAACGATAGTAACACTTGATTTCTGTAGGGCGCAATTAGATTATTTATGGTGAAAAATTAATGCGATAAAAATACTCGTAAATATAGTCCGAAATGCGGTATAGCTCTTCCATATAATGTTAATTTTCGGTACACTATTACAAATTTAAAAGTCGCAGTTCTTATAAGGTTCAATTCACCGATAATGAGTCAGAAGCATTACCATAATTAATATTAACGAAAAAGAGAGAAAATAAGATATAATATACAAGTGTGTACTTACAACCTACATTCAAATTATTACTGAATGTACTGTGTGGAAAGCTTTTACAATAAAAAATATCAAAGGACCCCTCAAAATATGTGTATGTGTAGAAAAACATCTCGGATTGGGTGTTTAATTTAAATTCAGAAGGAGTTAATTTCTTTTGTTTAATTGCATTGAAACACATTTTGATAAGTAGCACATTTATTTTTAAGATCAATAACATATCTGTGATATATATATATATCTTTGAACAAAATATTCAATGTATATGTTTCGACATTAACTTAACGAAGTATATTAAACATAATTTAAATTAAATTTAATGTGACGGATGAGCCTACTCAATTTCGCATAATAGATTAAATCTGGGTTTAATATCGGTCAGTGCAGTTCTCATAGCGATTTCTATGTTGCTGTCAGCGAACGCACAAATATTGACCCTCACTTTAAGAATCACTGCCCTATACTATGTATGACATCAACAAACTACTCGTAAATGCCGCTAGTATTTGCTAAAAAAAATGGGTGTGCGACGCTGATCATTTTAAGAAAAATATGATTGCCTAAAAATGGGATCCAGTACTACAGAGGAATCTCAAAAACTCGAACCTCGTTAAGTCGTAATTCTCAGTAAGACAAAAAAAAATGCCATTCCCTTCCCCTGAATACCTAAATACGCGGTATCTCGAATTATTTTGACTTTGTAACTCGAACAAAATGTTATTTCCCTGCGAGCTATTGACAGCACATATTTATACTCTATAACTCGAATTTCAAAAAGCACACTCCGTAAGTCGAAGTTAGTAAAATATAATGACGTCTTACTCAGAATTCCCCCAACTCATAGCAATAAAATCCAAAAGGAATGTTTGGTGCTTTTGTTTCATTTTTTTCAGTGTAAAGGGTTTTGTCGCAAATGCGACTATGCCACCCTGGTTAGGTTAACAATCAACTGCAAATTCCTTAAATCAAAAGAAGATAACAAATTTTTTGTAGTTGTCTGTAGTTTACTTTACTAATAATTTGTTTTAATAAATATGTACTATAAAACTTAAGTCGATTTTTTATTTCACTATGACTCTACAACTCGAAAATATATACTTAGAAATTGTGGCTGTCTAAGTCGAAATTTTAGCAATTAAATCCATTGTATCTCGGAATTCTTGTTAAGTCGAAAACTCGTTAACTCGAAATATTTATTATTTCCCTTGAAATTCGAGTTATCGACATTCCACTGTATATGGTATTTAAGGCATGAAACTAATATATACTTTATGTTAATGAAGTACAAGTGATTATTGAAATGAATATTCCATATCTTGGTCGATTCCCTCGTGGCGTATCAAAGAAATATCACTATATTAAAATCTAGACTTACCTTCGAAGACTGACAAAATGGCTTCCGCGTTGACGGCGTCTCCCCCGCTGTTTTCGGCCACGCATTCGTAAGTTGCCTCGTCGCGGCCCGCGCGGACCGGTTCGATTCGTAGCATAGCACCTCCCAGGTATTCTTGGACGTGATATCGAGATTGAGTGCCTGGAAATTGACATATAAACAGTAATAATTAGCTGTAAATATAATGGACGCATTTTGCATTTTACTGAGAACGCTAGAACGAGTGCTGACATCAGGAAACAGATATATATATATATATACTACTCAGCAACAAGTGATTAATTTCTGTTGTATCCAAAAGCAATGTATTGAAATTGTATATATCATTTAAAACGTAATAAATACCTATATATGTTCATAAACTACTTGAAAAATATATGTACAAATGAGGAGTATATTATTGGGTTCTAAAAAAATAACTATGTATATTCATTGTTTCACATTCAATCAAAAAAAAACTTAAGACAATATCTACAGGATTAATTCAAATACTCACCAGAATCTTAGAAATAAAAAAATGACCCTCATTACCAATTAATAACAAGTATTTTCAGTTATGGGAAATTACGAAATGCTGAAGATAACAATTCAGAAAGGAGCATTCGACAATAGCTGTATTGTTGCAGACGGTACCTGTAGGCAATCAAATTGCGTATACAAATGGCAAGTATAAAGAATGGGGGTATAATAACATAAGTTAATCCAACCTCAAACAAATAATATTGTATATATATATGAATTTTTCGATTACTAGTGTAGGCACTAGACTCAAATTAAATTTTCAACTGTGATGTTAGGTTTAAAAAACCTGTAGTGAATTAATTAGAGTCGCAGAAACATCGCCATATTGTTTGATATAAGTTATAATTTCATAAAGTGTTTTGGGACGTCATTTTTCTTCAGCCACTAAGCGCACCATTTTCTGCTACTGTAAAAGATCCACTTTTCGACACACGTCACAACACGATGGAGAAATCGCTCGTTTTTTCTGCGTAAGGGGCGGGGCGTAGGATAACTTCGCAACGGCTACATTTTCGGGTTTCATTCGGTGGAATCGAACTTGCTCCTATATTTAATAATTCTCCTCTCGGATTACTTCTCAAAGGGTAAGTTGAACATATGGTCAACAGCTATATCTAATAGAAACTGATCACAAATCTTTAAATAGTACTGATAATTGTGTAATATAGTTTATTTTTCGTAAGCTACATTTTTACGTGTTCACGCCAAAGCTCACGAGTATCTTCTGACATCCATTTTGAACACTTGCAACATATTGTTTTTATTCACTTCTTTTCCATAGTTAATTTGAACAAAAATAAATAATAAAAGTCAACCGAACATAATATAATGAAGGCAAAAACCTGCAATCTGACAGAACGTTAAAGTGAAAGCAATGGAATGATATTTTTCATTGAAACACGTGAAAGGCGAATTCGAACAATTCAAAAAAAATAAATATAATAAACATAATTACCATAGCAACCTAAGTATCTATAAATATACACGCTTTTGTCATGATATTGAATAAATTTCAAATCAAACTTTTTAAGTTAAGTTTGTAACCCGAAACACTTTGATAGTAATACCAAACTTGTATAATATAATATAATCTGAAGCATGCATTGAATATGTCTTGTAGTGAAAAGATGGTGTTGTATATACGAGTATATTAATTTGAACGAATGTTATATAAAATATTTAGATTATTCATAAGTATGTTAGACGGTATTTGAAAGAACTGGCGGCAAAAGAAAAAGGTGGGCGGATAATGTCACGATATATGCAGACTTTGAGATTTGGCCGGTATACAACCGCGATTGTCTACAGTCGTCATGATAACACACGCAAGGATTATATATTGTTTCCTCAAATAAGATTGTAAGCCTGTCTGTAGCGGAGTCGTACGAGACGGTATCATCATGCACATCAGTGCATGGAATAGAACTTAAAGAAGGAAACTATTAATAAATGTTGAGTATAAACGACTTAAGCTAGAGAGTTAGAAATTTGTTGTGTAGTCGGCAATGAGTCAGACGCCGAGATAAAGATGGAACCGCCATAAAACAATAATTAATAATAATAACATATCAAATGAGAATATAAAGAAAATGGAAATATTGGTAATTTTATTATATTCAGTTATATATTATTTTTTAATGATACATACGCGTCATGATAGGTTAAAGATGAGATAGTTATTTTGGGGTCGTCTATAAACCATGTAACGCGCTTGAGTGACAGGGAAGGTTGACCACCAACGTATACATGGCGTTATAGGGTAGAAACTTTTATTTTTACGTAATACCTTTTTATTTGAAACCTCGCAAATGCCATTCATATTTAATGGAAAGTTACGTAACCTTTGAAAGGAGGGAGGGGGGGAGTCAAGCTGAATGTCTACATGGTGTTACGTGGAGAGTAAAAAATGTAAGAAAAATCGTTAAGTGGTTTTTGGACAGCCGCTTTCTTCCATAATATGGAAACAAAATATAATAAAATATGTACAGCGATTTACGCGTTCGTTTATTTGATATCGGAATGTTTTGTAATATCCAAAACTCACGCTTGAAATATACCTTATCTCACAAAATGGTGTTAATTTATTGACCCTATCTGAAAAATTACACTTTATGTAAAACATTATAAAGTGCGCGAATTGTAAAGAGCAAAAAAAGTACAAAAAAAAGAAAAAAATGCGAGGCATTTCAGCGATTCCAATTATTGCAAATGAGATGAAGCGTAGACGTAAAAAATAAAAACACGAACGCAATAGCCATCTCCTTTACAGAGAGAGCTCAAGATTTCAAACGGCTTGGGTTTATCAAGGAGAAAAATAAGATCAAAAGCAGATGGCGCAATGGTTATCTCTGGCTATTCTGTAATTGCAGACACATGGCAACAACAGAAAACGAAATAAAATAAATGAAATATTGCGGTAATATATTTTTGAATAGAGATTTGTGCGGTAACTTGATGTTTGTTTACTATGGGTCTTTATATTAGATAAAATATAAACAAATACATCGTAAATTATTATAAATAACGGTAAAATTTATTTAAGTGCAATGCCACCCTCCTCTCTCTCAGTTGTCTACGCTCAACATTTATGTATCTCTCGTGACGTTATCCACCTAGCAGCCGAATGCCCACCTACCTAAACTTCCTTCAAATAGCGTCTTAATACGAAAATATTATTTTCATTTGCCTGCATGTAATTTTTAGATATCACATATATGCAAAATTATAGGTGTCATGGTCACGTTGTAGATCCGGGATTCAAGTTTCTTCGACAGGATTTTTATCACATATCGTATGGTAAAGCAAGAATATATTTTTTGACTGTGTTTACTAAAAATATTACTCTACAGATAAACTATAGTTTTGTTTACCGTATAAGACGTATCTTCATAGATTTTTACGAGTAAGAGTTATGAAGTTTTGGCTAAATTATTGGGCATGTGTTTTAATTATTCGATTAATTTCCAGAAGCGATTAAACTCGTACAATTTAAAACACAGTCTTCTGAACGAATTTGAATGTTTTGGATGATTATAAATATGAAAACGCAGAAATATGACTACACAACGACCATTAAAAACAAAGTCATGACAGTTCTAGAAAAAATCAATATACTCGTACTTTTAAAAGAAATATTAAGATTCTGTTGATGCCAAAAAAATCACAGCTTGCCACAGAAAAGGTTAATAATGCATATAAAAAACATATACATATTACTATACCAGCTATGGAATTCAGACACGCAACCCACGGATTCACAAAAGACGTTTTATCCACTGATTTGTTAGAAATTATAATATATGTGATTCTTTTCTTTCTCAATTCTTAATCCACATCTCGCCCCTATGCCGGAGCACTGATCACTGTTCTTGCATCTTCCCCTGCCATGGTGGCATCCCATATACCCCAAGGATAGTATTCAACATCTTCCAAGATGACGGAATCCGGTAGTGACACAATATATGCATTCTCAGCACGTGGCAAAGGCTACTTCCAACGTCTTATTATTACTTAGAATGTTATGGGATTATGGTCCGTTCATTTATAATCTCGTTTCGCGTACGGTAATCCCATCGCATACACATATACTCGTATCTGCTTACCTTGATGTTCTAATTAAACCTAATTATCTTTAAACAATTATACAGAAACACGACAAATCCATAAGCCTGCCTACAACAGTATTTTTTTTGCCAATTTAAAAACGAGAAATTTGTCAAGTAGATTTCAGTATGAATATGCTTTAGCGATGGGTACCCGGCTAAAAAGTGTCACATTTTGTTGTTACGATTTTGTAGTATGCTCAATTTACATGTTCTACTTACTACTCATTACTTCTGACGATCATTATATGGAACAAGAATAAAAAAATGTTATGTATCACTTATATTTTATTTCATTTTTCATTTCCATGGCTAAAGCATATTTATGTTCAATAAATTGAGCCATAAGGCTCAAAGTAGACAACATCCGGGGGGTCAAGGGCCTTGCGAGGCGCAGCGCCGAGTTTTTATTTCTTAATTTATCAGCATTACTTTGATCTCAAATAGGTTAAACAGAACAAACTATAAACATTTAAAAACCGTTATCAATTTGATACATGTTACATATGTATATTTATTTTCGAGAATTGTCAACAAATTGTTACAATTTCACTTTGCATGATAGGCTGTATACGGAAATACGATAAAGTTTTTTGAATATATAAAAAAATACATTAGCTTATAAACCTATGGATAGTAATAGTAATATAAAATAAAACAATTACATTTTTGTACATTTTTAGTATGCGGTTTACTGTTTTACGTATGTAAGCAATATTGTAAGAAAGCAAACACGAACATAATAAAGCTTTGTGTATATTTGCAGATGTTTGTACCGTTCATATGCTGGAAAATTTCATTCAGATGTGAATAATGTTTATTACTTAACTTCTTCTGCGGTATAGACTGTCGGACTAATATTATGGCCGCCGTCAAATGTGCACAAATGAAAAATGCAAATTGCTACAGACAAGAGAAAAAGTAACAATGTTCAGGATTCAACTGGATAAATAATAAAAAAAGATGGCTTTAACATGGCAAAATGGTGTAAATGAAAAATTCTTCGACTGTACTTAATATTTTCAAGCGATGAACAGATCAAAAACGCGTCTCTGGTGCCAAGCTCTAGGAAAGTTTGTAGAATAATCGTTTCCTTAAGACACTATGATTAAAGTTCCCTGCTGTATTGCCCATTTCTAAAATTACTTTAGTATGGGAAAAAGGAATCAGATAACTGTAAAAATATAGCAAATGTTTAACTTTTTGATATCAGGTAAAAATGTCGTCACATACGAAACTAGTTTCGAATATATTTGTAGAAACGTGGACGAAAACTGCGTTATGATTTCAATATTTTCCAAGAATAACTTCGAGTATAAACACTTCGTTTAATATCTTCAATGATATAAAATCAGAGTGGATCTCATACGTTGTTTTTTTGTTAGAATATCCGCGCGTGATGGAGGATATGGGATCTTCAGAAAAGAGTGACATTATTGTTACTGGTTGTTTCTACGAGTGTTATTTGTAAACCATTCTAGAATTATGTCCTTCACTACAAATACAAATGAACAGTTGCGAGTAACAAATGTGACCAGCTATAAAATTAAGCCTGCGACCTTCGGACGCACATCTAAACGATATATATACATTAAGCTACCAATGGTGAATTCCTCAGAATACAATAAATATTTATAATTCACCTAAAACAGTAAATTACTTTAAAATGGCTATTAAACTTCCCCAGGAGTGAGCTTTTTTAATAACGGTTGCACAATTGAGTGAAAGTTCATTAATATAGCTTGAAATTTTGAATTTTATTCAATGTATGCAATACTATTGTTGCATAATGTTTATTTGATGCAAAAATAATATATACGAGTATTTTATTGATTGGTACCCGACGTACATACACGTCTATACTTCGCTAACGCGAAATTTGAGCAGACACATACGCGCGTTCATACTCCTGGACAGGTTAATGTGTTTTTTCAAGAAATATTACTCGCTTACTAGTTACTCTATCGTATCACTGCGTTATACATGTTTCTAAATATAATTATTCTAAAATTATAAGTTTACATAACATTTACACGATATAATAGTAGAAATTTAAAAAAATCATTACTGACTAACTTAATAAATAATAGAGACTAACAATATGTTAACAAAAATATAAAGTTTTGTCTTTTGTGCCTTGTCAAAAACGATAATGATATATTTAAAAATATAAACTGGTATGACAAACGTTTAGAAGTACATCTAAGAGTATCTACAACCGTCTCACGACTGAACCATGTACAAATGTTGACATTTAAACTAAAGTACCGAAATCGTGTAGTGATGCACACAAACCATTTTTGTTGTTTCGGTAAATAGAAAGAAACGGACTCCTACAACTAAATGCGACAAACTAAATTTGAGCACACAGCTGTAGCGTCAATGTATAAATGCACGTGAATGTAATACATTTAGCTATACAGACCGTGTTTAATTCTTCATTTCACTTATCAACCGGTATTCAAATGAAAAACACACAGCTGCGGGCGAACATCAACATACTAACTAATAATACTATGACATCGTGATGAAAACGAGATAAAAACTGTTTGCTATGTAAGAACAACGGGAAACACACCCATGCATAATAAACTCAACGGGTGTTTGTAATAATTGGACTAATTTAAGTTTCGTAAACAAAAGATAAGAAATGAAATTGTCGTATCTCTAGGAGAAATATGAGTTACAGATAGTCTAGTACGTACGAGTAAACACTGCGTAAGAAAATGTAATCGCGTAGGCCTGCACTCCTTTGCGTGCTTGGAAAATTCGGAAATATGTTTTAAGCGTATTATTATTTTCATTTCAATTTTCATCATTTTTAACCACCCGATCAACAAATAAATAAAGAAAGTGAATTAAAACAGACGTATCAAGATAGTATTTGATATCGACCATGTTTAGGTAAAAGGGAGTAACTCACTCAGAACAAATTTTACAGGAGGTACAAAAAACGTTTTTTAATAATTTGTAGTCAAGTCACATTACCACAAACTTGAAGTTCATGATGACTAATAAATTGGTGTTTTATTTTCCTGGTTTAATAATTAAGAAAGTTATTTAAAGAAAATCATTAAAATTGACGTTTAATGCTTCTTTCCTTTCCATTCAATTTAGTAAATCGTTAATTTTTCAAAATCTAAAGCTGAATTTCGATAATAATTCGGCATTTTTGGCTTGTATTTAGTTGTGTATATCGTGATCCTCAAATAAAAGCATTTTTCGAAAAAATGAGGGTTACGCCCTTTTACTCAAACAGGGTCGATATAATAACGTGCACATGCTCGTATTGGTATAATACCAAAGGTATAGAGTGACAACAATATAAAAAGATACACGCAATACACTGTCAAAAGTTTTAAAATTATTTTTAACGGGAACTTTGGGAAAAATATGACCTGAAACTGTTGGGACAAAAAAGATGAAGTCAAACGCTTTACTTGTTCAACAGACCTGATTGACAAATCGCGATATTCAGCTGGTTTTTTTTAAACATATCCGCTCCGAAACGAAGCATATGGATCTTCACAATATGAAGATTGTTTTGACAGTATATTTTTTTACAAGTAATAATTGTCAACTATTAGCTCAACCGTTTAAAATTTTGTAACCAGCCCGGGCTTGAACCCGTGATGCCCGCTTGATACGCGTGCGCGCTACCAACTACTCTAGTGGGGACGACAGCTGATGTACCGATAGGGAAATGAAAATTTAGAGACACATTCTTATTACGACAAAATTAAAACTAAGTATAATAGAAAAACCACATTTTATTTGGTTCGGAGAAAATTGTTAAATTGAAAATTGGTGGTATATTTTTGGAATTGGAGGACAATTTGATTATGTGATATTATGATAAAATGAAGTCTTATGTTAAATATTTTAACATGAACAAAAAAGATTGATAATATTCGAGGTATTTTATCGTTGGCATACCTGTGTAGATTAAGATTATTGAAAAACGAATACAAAATATTCTTCCAAGTCAGGCCTGAGATTTTAGAGTCGAGTTTTCCAGAGTATTTAAATGAAGTTCAAAGAAGAATATAGACTTAAATGATAATGAAAGTTACGTAAATTCCCTTATCAAAATTTCGTCCTTCAACTGCGATGGAAACATAGCGAGCACTTTGGATTTCGTGGAAAGTTTCTTATAAGATAAAATTGTATTTATTTTAAGCATTTATTTAAAAGTAAAAACACATTTTCCGAAAGAAATTCGTAAATACGTACTATTTTGCCTATTAAATACGTGGGTGCGTTGTTTTCGAAGCGGAATGTAATGTAAACAAATTAAACTGTATAGGCCGTGCTTTTAGATTGCTATTATATTCTAATCGTGGCTGATATATTATTTATTTTAAGCGGAATAACAATTGTTATGAACTGGTAAAAGCAAGAAGTGAACTTACTGTAAAACAAAAACTATCATAATATTCTAGTTTCCAGAAATGATCTTATTTCATATTGCTACACCAGATCAACTAATCACCGAGTAAACAAGAATGATTGTGATTGTTTACTTTGTATTTCGACTATATAGATATACTTTTTTAATTGTATAATGCCTTATTGTTTTGTTTTATTTTAACCATATTCGCCCCGAAACAAAGCGTATGGATCTTCACAATATGAATATTCTTTTTAACAGTTTTTTTTACGAGTAATAATTGTCAATTATCAACCTCAACCGTTTCGGGTTCATGTACTGACTGCAACACAAATGAACGAACATTTGAAAAAAAATCACAAACGGCACGGGCCTTGAACCCATGACCACCGCTTGCTAGGCGTACGCGCTATCCACTAACCTGACGACGGCGACTAATGTCTTATACTGTACAATAAGATACACCCCAACAATCAAGAAAATATTTTACTTAAATGTAAAATAGCATATTTTAAATATGTACAATATTAAATATGACGAAGTTATTTAAAAATATAGCTATAACAAAATACTTTTTAATTTACATGAAAAACTATCGTGTGATATCATTATGACAGGTGGTTTCGTTACATTGCAAAGATATTTTTTATAAACAAATTAATAGATAACTACAACGTTAGTCTTGCATAATATAATACTAACATATCCAGAAGTATGGAAGCGTATACGAGTCCGCTCAAAATTCGCTTTGAAGAAGTATATACGTATATGCACGTTAAGCATCGAGCAATAAAATACTAGTTTTTATTATTTACGCATCAAATATTAAAACGGTAGTATTGCATACATTCAATAAAATTCAGAATTTAAAGAAGGATTGGTGAAAACAAATTTCACCCAATTTTGAAAACATGATTAAAAAACTCGCTCTGGATAGGTTAATATTATCAATACGCAACAAATAGAATTTACATTAAATGTATCGAAGGCATAACAATATTACATAGTACTTATGTAATATATCGACCGAAATCTCTATCGTACTATTTCACAAAACAAACACAGGCATTTCTAAACTAATAATATAATGTTTGTATTAGATACTTTGTAAAAGTCCCCATTAGACTAGTTGGTAGCGCGCGCGCCTATCAAGCGGGGATCCCGGGGCCCGTGGTGGTTACAAAATATTTCAAATGTTTACTCATTTGTATTGTAGCCAGGACACAAACCCGAAACGGTTGA
>JAPMAG010000636.1:0-14459 GCA_036584685.1 Rhyacophila sp. Rhy_31_5 | reverse complement strand
CAAAAAACTGAGGGTTACGCCCTTTCACCTAAACAGGGTCGATATATATATATATTTATAGTAAAATGCTACTCTACCTCCAAGATCATACTTTTGGAATACCGCAAAATGGAAACTACTTTTATTTTAATAAGCAATAAATAGTTTTCAATTATTATCTCTAGATGTCAATTCCAAATGTTGGATTCAGATACACATACATTTTTAGTGAGTGATTTCCGATTTAAAACAATTTATAAATCGCATACTTTTATCTTATATGTATATTTATATACTTATACAATTGAAATTGTTGATTGCTTCCATCATGTTATATATTTGTGAATCCCATAATTATTCATAAAATCTCAAGAATATATAAAAATCTCTTTCAGAAATGATCGCATTCTTAGCTTCTGGAACATAAACTTGACTACTGAAGAACTCAACAAAACATTAGATACAGATAATGAATCAAAACACCCAGAACTCACCAAGAAATCTAGAAAACGCCTTTCCCGGACAAAATCAGGAACGGAAATTGATTCTTCAGATAGTGAGACTGTCGCCAGTGCCTCTTGTAACCTTCTCATGGAAGATATCGCTCGGCAAGTGACTTGTCTGACGATAATTGATGAATCCCAGACCACAGTCAAAGTGGCGGCCGTTACAAGAAGTGGCGTTGTACATTATTATGAACATACATTGAACGGGTACTTACAAACATTATATTTCTCTTAATCAACTTTCATATTATTTATTATGTGTATATAGGATAGGCAGCTGAATATTGAAAAAGTTTTTATTTTAAATTAATTTTATCAGTTTAACTATAATATGGTATTCCCGTTTTTTTCAGAGCAACTTTGAAACCAATCAAACCTGATACCACCATTCAGGTGGCAAGTGAAGAAAAGACTGGTCCTGTTAAACCCGCACCTCTCCTTTGCGGTTCACTACTCAGTGATTGTCTTTTGATTGGATACTCTTTAGGGACTGGATTAGTTTTTGAAAGAATTGTGAGCAATAATTAATCAATATTTAATTAATTAATGTATATATAATTACGACTAGTGATAATTCATGCAAAGGCATGCAGATCATACAGTCTGTATATTAGCTTTCCTTAATTACCTGTCAAATAAAAAAAATACATGAGATACTCAAAACATTTGTTGTCTAGTAGTAATTAATGTAAAGCTAATGGGTCAATATGTGCTTTGATGAAAATCTAAATACTAATCCATAGACACATTTTATTATATTGATTATCCAAATGCTTTGATTTCAATATGGTTCAAAGAAACTTTTTCATTTGAATTTTTCAATAAGCAAATTAATATTTATTTAATATTGTTGCAGGTGCCCAATTTCTCAGAAAAGTCACAAGTTTTAATCAGAACACCGAAGGAGAAACAATCTTCTAAAAAAGAAACATTAAAGAATGAAACAGAGTCTGCAATTAAAATCCGACATGGCAACAGTTCAGATCCTGCAGTTATTTATCTGACTGCTGAACTGGACAACAGAAATGAGAAATCCATGAAAAGACCTATTGGAGGAAAACAGGTCATTAGTTTATTATGAATATTGCTTTGAATAATGAACTCAAGGTGTTGAGGCAAAAAGCGTAGTATACCTTGGAGTAATTAGTGATCATTCTCGTGACCAATATTTATGAGTTTCTTAGTCTTTCGAATTATTTTTTAACTAGAAGAATATCCTAAAATTAACTATAGCCATAAAACATTCTTTGGCTTTGGTATTAGAAAACATCCATAGGACCCACATCCTTTAATGCAAGGGTGGCTAACCTATGGCACATGCGCCAAATGTAGCTCATTGGGTGCGTCCTTGTACCTAAAATATCACTATATTGTTATTATTAACTCCGACCATTAACGTAAGAAAACAAAAAAGGTGTTTGAGGTGTATGGCGCATGGTATGTGAAAGGTTGGCCATCTCTGCTTTATTGAATCATAATGGCCAATATGATTCTGACAATATATTTGTAACACATATCGCCAAACTACTAATTTTAGCAAAAGTATTCCACAATATTTTTTTTAACAGTAGATAACGAATAATAATTTAATTAGCTTATGCCGATAACTGGTCTAATTTTTTTGCAGATTGATGTCCCAATGGAGTCGAGGTTAGCAAACTTGAGCTTGGCACAGTCAGCTACTGGTACCAAACAGTCTCCAAACACAAAAAATATGGCGCAGTTGTTAGTGCAAGCCCTCCATTCCAAAGACACTAAGTAAGCATTGGAGAGAATGTTTATTTAAAGCTGTAATATCTTACAATCATCGAGAACTGCTTAAAAAATATCACCCCCAATTAGGAAAATATTTTATTTATCGGTATATATATATATATATGACTTGTTGGCATTTTATAACTTTTATTGTAGCTTTGTAAGACTTGTTGGCATTTTATAATTTTTATTGTAGCTTTGTAAATAAACAAACATCTATGTTGATTTATGTTATTCACAGATTACTTCAGACTGTTTTCGAGTGCACTGATCCTGAGGTTGCATATAATTCTACCAACAGACTACCAATTCAATATGTCAGCCCATTATTGGACCATTTGACTGATATGTTGGCCGGAAAAACTAACCAGTAAGTGTAATGATTGTCAACCTTTTGCAGCTGTATTTCGGAGATTGTATTTATTACCCGTAACAACCACATATAATGCTTCTACATTTGTAATGTAATTTCTGACTCATGGCAGACTAGTTGGTGATTTATGTCAGTGGTCAGTTTCTTTTGAGTAGCTCCATGTGCAAATATATTGGCCTTCACAATATGAATTGTTTCGATAGATATTTGTCCAGTATTAGCTCGATTAATTTGGTTTAAGTCCTGATTTCAAAATAGACACGTAAATAGTGTGTGCAATTTTTACGCACTATGGGACTCAAATTTGTGACCCGCAAATTGATAGGTGGATCTGTTCATCACTCCATCGGTGAAAAATTCAAATATAAAAATTTTAGTCTACATTTTAGCTCCATAATAAATATTTACATTCTGTCTGTTTTTTTTTAATGAATAAATGATGGATTTTCAAATTTTAATGTCGTCAAAAAAATGAAAAACTCGGGTGATTTATTTCTCTAAAAAAGTGACATTATTCATATTCACTTAACCTATTTGTAAAAGATTGTGTAGCCAATTAGATGTTCATGTATAATACTCTCATAGGTGCCGTTCAGCATGTGTCTGGGCGTCAGCCCTCTGCCGTGCGAAATCCTCCGCCCTGCTAGCTCTGGGAGGCGGGGGACGGGGATTGATGTCGGCACTTGCTGCCCGCAGACCTGCTTTACCCCCTCTTCTGGCATTGAAGGCACGACTCTCCCTTGCTGTCAACAAACACACGCAAGGCCAGCAAAATGACACTCAGCCTCCACTCTTAGAATACGCTGGTATGTATTTTGTTCATTCTCAGTATAGTTACACATTATTGTTACTTTGAAATAATAACAGTTTTTATGCCGTCAGTTCCTTTGTCTACATGTAAATAGAAATAATGTTATGTTACTTATTTGGGAGGCGCTCATTAAAATGATCAATATTTCCACTACTAGTTGCCCAATTATTTTACAATATTCAATACAACCTAAATGGTGTATATTCTTTCAATAGATATTACTTGCCCCAAATTTATGACACAGAATGTGAATTTTTGTCCATTCTGTAATAATACATATATATTAGAAATTATATATTTATTAGAACATCCCCGATGGATGTTACGGTAGCGGATTTCAGACACGAGTTTCTGAACCTTGCACATTCAACGCATGGATTTTTAGATATACATTTATTCTTTTGTAGACACATCATCTGAAGATGAAGAAGATATGGAAGACGCCATCATCAATAACGGAGATGGAGATGATGATTCAGGTTCATGGAATGAAAATGATGATGATGATGACGCTGATGAAAACTCCTCGAATGCTTCCGAACAGGATATGAGCGAGGGCTGAATTTAATGTGCATGTTCATGTTCCTACAGTATAAATTATTGCAGCTGCGCTGTCAAACTTACATCAAAACTGCCTTTTGAAATTAATATAAGTGTCCTCACTAAATCATGATAAATTTGTAAATAATACAGTGAAATCCCTACTTTTTCTCCATTTTTAATATTAAAGATCATGACTAAATTTCTGGAACCTTTTTGTAATCTGTCATCTTTACTCTGATAACATTCCTTTTTTTATATGGATCCAGACATTTGTTCAATAAATAAATCAAGATATGCCATTTGACAAATAGTTTATCTAATTGTAAAAGATTGCAATGACATCTGTGTAACCAACCACTTTTGCAGTTTCACTTCGATGCCTGTGTATTGAAACTCAATTATCTTTTTTTTAGCCATAAAAATGTGATTGTGACTTATTACAATAGCTGCTCAAGTTTTTTTTTTGTGTCCACTCATTACCATATTATTAAAGTATTTGTTGCGGCAACTTATAGAATTGTTTCAAATATATGCTCTGCATCGTTAGAAACACAAGTCATATAAAACGAAAAAATTGATAGCATTTATTTTTCTTATGTTTTATGTCATTTTAAATCTTTATGTATCCTTGTTTTGCTCCCAAAAATTTTAATAAAATGAGAACTGAACCATTACTATTGTGACACTGAAATTTGAAATCAAATCGCCTTTATTTTGTTAAGAAAAACAATATTAAATATGTTATACAACTTTAACATTGACTTTTATCTATTTACCTTATCTAAATTATACACGGAAAAGCAACCTCCACCATTATGCTTTGATATGACATAGAAGTGCGTCCACACTCCAATATGTGTTTGGTAAATTATGTGGGTTACTTGAAAATAAAATATGCATTGTCTTATTGTTTAGGCAAAAAACATGGTTCTGAGATCAAATAAAATCCCATGAACAATAAATAGTCCCATGGACGCCGGGAATAATATCATTTCGAGCATTTATACAAAAGAAACGACAAATAAAATTATTTAATTTGTTTTATGTTTTTAAAAACCGTTCAATGTGTTAATAAAAACCTATGCAGAATTTATCAACTCATGGAGTTGAAAATTTTAGTTGTTTTTAAAACTGCGAACAATGACATAAACTTCGGTGTAGGTGTAACTTCAGTGGCAATTGTGGTTAATTAAAGTCACGTAAACATTTTCTTAAGTAATCTTTTATTAAAAATAATTTGTTATTCGGACACAAATTGAGTGCTGATAAATTAAAGAAAAATCAACAAAAAATAACAGTAGGATAGTATATAAATAAATAATTAAACTTAAAATTATTAAAAAATAACTCATTCCATACCATACAAAAACCCTTTATTATATAAGTAAATTAAATTTTAATTACCAATATTTTGTGCAATATGCTTATAACATAAAACCTGTCATGGTTAGTACTGTATGAGAGTATGTCAAAAGAGACCTTCAATTTAAAAATCTTGACATCCATAGGAAATAAATAATTCACCATTATTAATAAAAAATTTAAAATGAAGACAATTGTTTATAAGTATATGTACGTTATAAAGCTTGCTTAGGTGTCACATAGACAAATATATAAATTGTACATTGAAGTATGATTATGACATATGTCCATATCTACACAAAATTGTCGAAGTAGTAAATGAACATTACATTAAAATTATATCTATTTTAAAATGGTATAAACAATATTTTGTCAAAAATTTAAAAAAAAAATGTAGGTTTTTCACATTGTGCATTTCAGGACTTTTCTGAGATTCAATATTGTCTTCGTATCCAAAACAAAAAAGGTGAGTGAATATTTTTCGAATAATTCAGTTTATTGATTATACTTCAGTGAAAAAGATAAAAAAATGTATTAGATTAAATAAAAATATTTTTATTTGCTCGTAAATTTAAAGCCCACAGGCGACATTGCTGCTATTAGATATGTACAAAGTACCACTGTAATGTACAGGTTTTAATCTATTTTTATTCACATGGAATAGGTATTAATAAGACAATGGTATTTTACACAACACAATATTCTTTAAGCATATGTAGATGTTATAAGAGAAGAGAGAACTCTGAAGACTCGAACCAACATTCAACTTATTATTATTGCCTACGGAAAACTAGTTAGTAGTAAGTATTTCGGATGTTTGAAATAGTTTTCATACAAAATAAGAACATCCAAGCAATGAATATTGAGAATAAATCGATTATCGGTCATATCATAAGTAGGACATCTACTTACAGCCCACAGAAGAGGCGTGGGTGAGATGCGAGAGCGAGTAGATAAGTAAATTTCACAGTGTAACATCGAGAATAGGATCGAAACTAGCTGCGTATTTCTTTTTTGATAATATTTCAGTTCAGCAAAGCCATTTTACAATCATTTATACGAACAGCAGTTTTTTTTTCAATTTATTTTTCTTAAAATCCTACATTAATAATATTTAAATGTCACAATTGGCTTTAGCAAAAGTGTTTTTATTACTCTTCGTATAAGGCTTTACAAATTATCATAATATAGTATTAAAACGAAGACACGACATATTCATGTTACCCATTCAACAATTTGAAAATAATAGGTCGGTTTCCTATGATATACCGTAGCATGTCTTTCTGTATATTCTCAACCTCACGTCAAAAGTCAACAGCAAAAGGTGAAAATACAAGAATGGTCAAAATTTCGTTATTTTACGGATAATAAATAATATAATATATTTTTAACAAGATCCTACCGCAGGTACGTATGTATGTTTCCATTTTGAGGTGAGTCATGAGAACTAAATATATTATTTTATTAATAACCGTAATAAGATTACTGAAAAACTGCAAAATGATTGAGGTAGTAATTTAAGCACGCTGTGACTTTTGACAGCGCATTCATTTAACTAGTATACGAATATAATATTCTATGAAATCTTTTGGCCAGCAGCAGAGATTATCGTGTCGGACTCGAGGTCCGCCGACCACCTTCAAGCGATAAAATGTAACAATAATAATATTTTGAAATCGTATAAAATCACCACGCTCTCCTGTTGAATTCGAGAATAATCATGTGAAAAAACCCCTTCAATAGCGCAGAAGTCTTATACACATTAAATGAAATAGTCTTCGTCATCATCACAGCATTCTTATGTTCTTGTCGGTGAACGGTGAAGTTATATACTGCCTGAAATTGAAACATAAACATTAATAACTGAAAATATGGATAATATATTTTGGACAAACATTCTAGAGTTCTAGGGCTTTCTGATATGAAAGAGTGTTGCCATAAATAGTAAGTTATATTACTTACATTCTGATCTTTATGGAGTAACATTGAAAAACAGTTTCTTGCATTAAAATATTCAAACAAAAATGATAATGACAATATTTGTTAATACAAGTAGTAAGTAATCTACTACAAATTAAAATCTTGAAAACTCGCATGTGTGTGACTTTTAAATGGAAATATTATTTTATTTACTACCATTGTTCATGCACTAAAAACAGAATTTTCTTAAAGAGGATACGTGAAACAGTATAATGTATAATCATTGTAAATCAGGGGTATCCAACCTATAGCGTATTGGATGATTATAAGTGGGGTATCCAACCTATAGCGTATTGGATGATTATAAGTGCCGTATTGCATCTTTATGCCTACAATATTACTATATAATTATTATTAAATCTAACCATGATCGTAAGAAAGTCGAAAAGGCGTTTGAGGTGTACAGCGGATCTGAACTCGTATGTGAAAAAAATGACGCATGGTATGTAAAAGATTTGCTACCCCTATTGTAAATAATTTAATTTTATAAAAAATAAAATAATATTTATCTTTCACACCTGGATTCAAACGTAACATGACTGCACAAATAATTTGTTACTAAAAATATTACACATGTTATTAAAAATCGCCACTTCTACATTTATATGGCAATAAATAGGATAGTTATTAATATATAAAATAATACAAAACTACAAAGCACATAATCGCATCACACAACACACTAATAATTATTGCTTTGTTCGCTAAGTGTGCTTTATTATTATTTGGAATTGTCTCGGAAACAGACTCCTTCTCATGGATCCCAGGTCATCTTAAATGAGCACCTGTATCTTAAATATTAACACTGTGACAAAAATACACGACTAATTTGCATGCAAAGAATTTAATGTCTCGCTCACGTAATTTGGGTAGTAAAAGAAAAAAATATTTTTGTTAATCAATTATTGGCAAACAATTTCAGCTTGTTAATTAAACCTCCATAGTGGGGAAATTTACATTTTTTACTCTGTCAAGTCTGCAATCCCGATGTTTTTTATTTGAATTTACATATTTATGTCAGAGATCAATAGATGAAGTTTTACACACACACAACCACAAACCGAGACACAAGTTTAGAATATATTAGCATTTCTAAAATAAAAACACATTAAAGGTAAAATAAACAAAAAACTGAAATGTCAAAATTATAATAAATGCAGACAAGCCATAAAATAGATTCTGCAATTGAGGCAAGCAAAAAAACATCTCCAAGATGAAAATTATAATAGTATAAACACCTGTCGACGTGATTTCCATCATTCGTTGAGGACCGGAAGTAAAGACCTGAGTAAGAGTTGCATAAAGAATAAAGTTAACATACAAACACCATAGCATAAAAGTAATACTTATACATTGTCACTTCCCACTAAATTATTAATTTTTCTCTACATGAGTCTGCAGATAGTTTTACTCTCACTATGAGTCCACTGTTAGTTAATAAGGTATATGAACTAATTTATAATAATGCTCCTACATACATACTACTTTTCAATACATGTTGTATTTTGCACGTGATATAGTACCAGTATCATTGTAATGAATTATTCACGGACTAAAAATATTTTCAATCTAGTCGATTAATGGATTAAAAGCTTCCCATGTAACTTAAGGATATAAAATCATTTTCTATGCCAATAGGTAATTCGTGTCAATTTGAACTTTTATATAACAGATTTTTTTAACAAATATGTACAATTCTATAATATTATTATTCAGTTATATGTGCTTTCACATGCCTCCTCAAAAAAAAATGTTTTTTAGCAATGCTTGAATCACATAGTCGTATTTAGGACTCAAAACTGCAATCTAAAGAATTTTTCTCATCAAGCCATAGTTGTTATCAAATACAATAGTAAACAGTATTTATTTTTAAAAGTGATGCGATTGTTTTTATATTATAAGTCAATAGCTCATTCCGTTCATGTTAAATTATTTAACTCTGAACTAACTGTCAAGAAAAGTGCATGCCACAATATATCGCATTCGGGTGTATGGCCACCGGCCGTCAAGATATAAATGTTGATGAAATTATGTTTGTACAATAAGACGTATTTTAATTTACACCTGCATTCATAGCAGACTAAAACAATTTGTAGGAGTAGTATGACTGATGGCTGTATTAACATATTTAATAAATTTCATAAGTAGTGGAGCACCTTTATACACTATAATAGAAATAGCTTAACATCAGTAAATAGAGAGGCAAAATATTTATTTAAGATAATTAAGGATATCGATATTCATTGGCAATGACAATATGATGAATATTTTGAATGTAATAAGTAAAAATATTCTCTGTATGTATCCTAAAAAAATGATTCAGAGAGGACCATGTTATGTGTCATGCGGAGGCAACTGGAAAGTGTACATTCTTGCCTATATAATAATCATTATAAACCACGGAATATTTCATAAAATGTCACTTTAAAATATTTCAAGTGTACAAATACAAACTACATATTGAAATAAATTAAATCAGCATGAGTCAAGCGAAACATAAAGCATATCCGCTGATGTCTAGTAAATTTCTATACCAAAAAATATTTGCGAATTATTCATGTAATATGATTAATTATTTTATCTGACAATGACTAGAAATCGAGTAATAAGAAAATATTTTTTGTTATTTAACAAAGCTGTATGAAGACGGTCTCAAATATTTGTTTAAAATCAGAATTGGTCAATAAGTGCAGACTCAGAAGTCTCTCTAATTTAATAAATGTTTGAAAATCTCTATTTGAAGCCATCAACATAAAACTGGAAATTATGAACAAGTTTAAATGCCAACGTAACATTTATATTTTAGATTTTTACCAATACCAATTTCAGATGATTTATTGAGCCTTTCAAAATATATCGAGTATATGAAAAACAGAAATAAGCAGAACATTGCGATAATTTGTCAAAATTACACCACACTGTGACTTGATTTGAAATCGATCAGTACTGGCATATAACCTTTGTCATAATAACTGTCAGATGAAGAAATATTGACATTTCTTTTTAGTGAAAACATAAAACAATACCTTGTCGTCCCAAAAGAATAGTCGGAAAAAGACCTGGCAAGCCAAAGTAGAAATGAAAAGTAGATCAAACATTATACGGAGGTGGCACAAACCACGCAATAAAATGTATGATGAGATAGTGCGATTGGCATGGAACAAAGAGCACAATGGACGGAGATGGCCGCGTGAGATTCGATTGAAGCAACAAGGTACGGCGGAGACGTGGTGAATGCGGTTCAAATAGCCACTACTGCAACAAATATTCTATCTGCCACCAAATAATATGCGATAGAAATAACTAAAAGCAATATGAAAGTTTTTAGACTTTACTAGTTCCCACAGATATTTTTAAAAGCTGTGGTATTTTCCTATATAAAAATTCCAATATATTCCAAATATAAAACAAAACTCCTAATATTATACAGTGAAAACTATATTAATTTTGCATCATAATTCTAACGAAAATTCACAGACTAGTTTAAACACACTAATTAGAATTGGCCCATTTCAGCAAAAATTTTAGACCATATAGCTTGTTAATTTGGCTTCATAATAACTATCTATGGTCTTTCAATATTCCATTGATATTGTCTATTAATCCAAAGTGTGAAAGTTGCATAAACACACAAGTGACTAAAATCACAACATTTACTTCATGTGAGCATTTTAAGAATGAATTTTTAGAAAATTTGTCTCTCGCATGCTTCAATTGAATATTGTTGAGAAAATATAAGTGCCATTTCCATATGTTCTTTATTGTTCCATGGCAACCTATTTAGGGCAAGGATGTCTACATATTAGGTGTAGTAGTAATAAAAGCGTCTCTTCATCAACGTCGTTGTACTATTGAAGCTATATCGAAAAGTGGACATAACCACACTCGATTTAGACTACACACCATATTAATTTCAAAGCGAATGAACCACAACATAATAAAGAGACACTTTATGATTGTGATGAAAAATTTCATCATTTCGAGAGCTTAAAATAAAAAAAACTCTTAAAGAAAATATATTTCTTTAAAAACAACACATTAAAACAAAAATAGCACAAATGAAAAAATTTTGCCAAATTGTGTTAATTCCACATTTGAGCATTTTGTGGACACAGACATTCACTACACAACTTGATCTGAACGAATTAAATAATTTTCATTATACTGTTTTCTGTTATTTCAATTTTCTAGTGCAGATCGTGTTCTTTTACTTTAAGCCCTTCAATAATGAAATAATTAGCATATTTTTGCTGACATGTAACTCATGTTTATAAATTCAACGGTTCTTAGATGGAATTTTCGTGATATCACAGTTAATTTATAATTGCTTCAAATAGATTTCAATAGACTCAGTCTATAAACATTGACGAGAAAGCAATATCCAATAAGAGTTACATGTTATATAGAAGCCAACGACAAGCAGATGTCTACCACTTAGCAATGTTTGTGCAACTCAAATCACGGCACCCTCAGCAGATAAATTTGAATATTTTAGAAAACGATCTATGGAATATTCACATTTATCAGCAACCTAATCAGACATCCTAGCCCTATTATATTATTTTGCTTAGACTACAATATTAATTTGAATGAAAAAAATGGAAGCTCATTTCGATGAAGCATTTTTGAAATTCCACAAATAATTATCCAGTTATAATATTATTCAAACAGTAATAATAATTAAAAGATATAGAAAATGATGTTTACCTTCAAAGAAAAATTCAAAACTGGCTGATTGTAAACAGCAAGCAAAATAAAGGTTTTTATCCAAATAATCCCATAAAAATCTACATTTTTCTTATACAAGATTTCGCTTGTGGAAATTGTTATAATTTGTACACACTCTCGGCAGTGAAACAAAATAAATGTTATCGGCCAATGCTACCATTTTTATGAACTATTTAAGAACAGTACATCATCATATGATTTAAACTTAGTCTCTTGATGGTCGATTCCGTTATTATGTGTAATAAAATTAAGATGGGAAGTTGCTGTTATCCTTTGAAACTCAGTTTTATATGAGACAATTGTAAAATCTGGGTATACTTTAACTTTGTATGTGTTAATGTATAAATATTAAGTTATCCCTCAAATGAAAAGTGTATTAGAACATCTTTGGATTTCTTTGATGTCCTGAGTTGACTGTTAATTTAAATAGAAAATAGCAAGAGTGGAGTATTTTGATGTTTAGTTAAATTTAAATAAAAATATATTTTGAAAAGCGAGTCGAATTCGAAAATCAATCAAGCAATTTTCATATTTGTGTTTTAGTTTATAATGAGTTCCACAATTTGTTCCTTCCATTTTATGTTATCAAATTTGATTGCAGTTATATAAAATCTGAATAATCTAATAATGAAAGCTGCTCTATGAATTGACTAACATAAGATACTCAATTTTAATCAGCACAATATGATTGATGATAACATCGTTTTAAATCTGTCGCAATAATAACAAAAACAAATATTATCAAAAATATGGCGGTACTTGTAAGCCAGGTTCATCGGTAACTGTCATACCTTTCATGCGGCCAGATACCCATGCTCGTATGTGTGTTATAAATATTTTGAATAAACTGTGTCATATTTTTTTTAAACCTTGAATATTTAGTTGCAATATCTGAAGAAAGACATTTCCGTCAAACACTTGCGGATGGGTTTTGTACATAGCATTGATTTCTTTCATTACTCAGTTGCAATTGGTGAAATTAATGTTATCATTCAACCGACTCTTCTTACTAAATTATTTGCAGCCAGCTATTCAAGACTTAATAATCATCTCGAGCATAAACACATAAGTCAAAATTTATGTTGAGATGAATCATATACAATTTCAGCAGTACCGTCCGGGAGTAGAATTTTGAATGTGAGCTTGCATAAGGACACTTTTTGCCCTTTTAGGTGAAGTGATTTAAATTAAAATATTTTTTCCTACTCACAGTTCTATAGTGTGTATTGTAGAGCTTTGACAGGTGTGGAGCACTCGAACATGGCAGTGTTTGTGACATTTCATCAAGCAATCGCGACATTCATATCCCTGAAAAATAACAATTATAAAATAAATTGGACAATTGAAATTGAACTTGAGGACAAAACTTTGGAAGATATTTATTATGTTCTTCATTTTTAGTCATTAAAAACTTACGAATAAGATAAAAATATGAATATTTTTGATACATACTGAATGCACATGAAAACTGATGCCATTATGGATGCATTATTTAAACTTGCCAAATCAATATAGTGAACATTTTATGCTATCAAATGCATATAAAATCCATGCATTATTTACCTGTTTGCCAATTCTTCTTGCAATGTTCTTTTGACAGACCTCACACACGATTCCACTGAAATAAATAAAAAATAAATTAATATGAAACATAATACAGTATTTTTTTAACTCACGTGGTAACTCACCAATTGATATTGGTCGTGGAATAAATATTTTTTTCAGAATCCACTGTAATTTATATGAGACACCAAGCCTTTTAAAATTTATTTGCAATTCTGAAAGCTCACCCTGCAAGATGCTTGGCGACAAACGTATGATCATTAAAGATGTGAAGCTTGGTTCCCTTTCTTCGCCACCTCGAACGTTGTGCGATGGATAAAGGCACGAGGAAATGTTTTCGGACTCCATTGTCCACGGTCTCGAGAACCAGTGTCGACGCCTCGTGGAGGTATGTTCGAGTTGACGCTCCAGATATTCCTGACATTTCACTTATTGAAGACCTTATAAAACATAAAAATACATGAATTCTTAAGAGTGCTTGCTGCCTTTGATTAATAGGTAATATGTGAAAAATACAGTATTGGGTTGTCTTATAGGTGTATTATATCGATTTTGATTACTAATAAATAAGACTAATAAAAACACTCTTGTCGAGTAAGGATTATCACAGTGATCAAACAGTTTTAATGAACCTTTTCGTGGCGGCAGGCCACTTAAATGGCTCATACAAAAGACATGTCAAAGTGGCGAGCGGCCACTTAAATGGTCGCTTACTTTGCGTGTCGATAAGTCGGTAAAGATGAAATTTTCTGTAATTTTTTTTACTCGAATATACGAAAAAATGTGTCCTCTAGTTACATCTCGTGAAAAATCATCAAAACTTCAAGTACTTGATCCATAAGAATGATTTAAACAAAGC
>JAPMAG010000635.1:952-11026 GCA_036584685.1 Rhyacophila sp. Rhy_31_5 | reverse complement strand
GAGTGGGGTGCCTTGCGTGCCGGCGTCGGGGGAGGGGGATGTCTTAAGCAACAGCTCCAAATTAGGCGCGTGCCTCGAAATAGCCGACTGCCCTACTTATAAATATCACGTTAAATAATATTCTCCATCGACAAACTACAGTTAATCAGTTACCTCCTCACTTTGCATGCACTCCTGATAAAGATCCACTTGTAAAACATCTTGTGATAGTGTTTGAATTGCCACTTCTCTGCCCGGTTTGTAGTTATCGTTTTGACTTACGGACGTTTCGAGTTTTGACATCGATACGAATTATTTTTTGGCACGCGACTCAAAAGAACTTTCGCTTTTTTACATAAATTCGAGTAAATTTTTTTGGCACGTTACGTCGGTACATTGAATGCCACATGAATTTAAGCTGAAGATTCTATCGGAATATTATTAATTTTTTAATGAAATATGACACGAGTGGAATAATTTCAAAGCCAGCAACGCTTAAATTTTATTTTATAAAAATACAGATTTATACCAAGACGTAACATTGAAGCGTTAGACCATTCATCAATTAGGATTGTTTTTTGCAAATAGTATTCGAAAACTTTATATAAATAATGATAGTTCATTTCGAAACTAAGAGCTTAAAGAAAAAATGCATTGCGGTAAAATGATTTTAAATTGTCACGCGCAATATATTTTACTATATAAAATAGTAGAAATATTATCGTACATGTAAAAAGAATTTTATTTAACTATTGTTGGTAGATTTGGTGTGATATCCTGCTTTAAATTAAAAAAAAAATTTAAAAAAAACAAAACACTTAGCTATCTTCGATTTAATCAATGTTTGTTGGAGAGTTTATCTCCAGATTTGTTACATTCTTTTTTATTCATATTTTTCGATTTTAAACGATCTTTTTTTCGATTTTGTTTCTTTGACGTCCCCTGGTGACCGAATTTACATTAGACTTAATATATTTCTTCTGTATGACTTTGCACGCTATAATAATAAGCAAAATAATAAAAAATACTTTTGTTACCGCCTTATATTAGTAATATTTCATGCAAAATACAAAGGCTACACAGTTTTTCAGCGAGAAAGTTAGTTTTATCCGTTCGCATGATTCGTACTCAATGACTGAAATGGTAGTTTTATTCTCTTCGCCAACGAAATATGTTATTGTTTAAAAATTGTTGATAGCTTGGAAAATATATGTATGAAGAGCAATGATGCTCGCTGAGCCTCAGATTGTTCAGCCGCCGAAATGGAACATAAATTGGAATGCAAGCATATGCGACTAAGAAATCGCTGCAGTTTCTGTGCGTTCAATCGGCGGCCAAACAATTGGGCGATTACAAATCGCAAATGCGTTCCTGGCCTCAATGTGTCTTGATATAAAAACATGAAGATTACACCTAAGTTTGTTTCATGTTCAAAATTAAATACCGTAGTACTAAAGTATATGTTTTTTATTTGTTCACAGGCCAAAAACAATAATTAAAAATGCCTTTCAAGCCCGCTGATAACCCTAAATGCCCCAAGTGCGGAAAGTCCGTCTACGCCGCTGAAGAGCGCGTCGCTGGAGGACTGAAATGGCACAAGATGTGCTTCAAATGCGGTAAGAAATAATTATGATACATTAAAAAATGTCTACGAAGATTTATGACTGCCTGATACATTCATATGATACAAAATATATATTTTTTGTCATTCTCAAACTTTTCGCGAAAGATATTCATGATAACGATATTAAACACTTATACATGTGAAAATACCAATATTGTCAAGGTAAAATGGTTTAATGTGAATAATCAGTATTCGACCCAATGTTATTTATTTTTTCATAGCAAGCTGTCGTAGCGCTTCGTAGCAATCAATGTCTATGTAATTGACCCGAATGAAACCACAATAATTCTTCTTACGTAATTTAAAAACTTGTTTTATGAACATTGAATTTGCTTAAAATATTAATCTTGTCATATTAAGTTTTGCGGTGGCAATACGAGTCAAATTATTGATTACTGAAACTACGAAGCATTGTTTCGTAACATTGAAATATATTAATTTATAAAACGTTCGTGAAGCAACTCATCTACGAGTTGACGATATTAACATGCCTTTTCTGCATCTTTCCAGGAATGTGCAGCAAATTCCTCGATTCCACCAACTGCACAGAGCACGAGGGAGAACTTTACTGCAAAAATTGCCATGGCCGCAAGTACGGACCTAAAGGATACGGCTCCGGCGGCGGTGGATGCCTTGTCGGAGTTGAAACCGGAGCCGAGACCGCGGCCGAGGGAGCGTAAGTACAATATATGCGCCTTTACTGTTACCGTGTGCTATCCCATCTTTGTCAACCTTTTGTCACTATGCGGGGTCGGTGGGATGCGACAACAATATTACTTCAAATAAAATATTATATCCAAACCCTAATTTATTACTGTGGAATTAAAATTTGTTAGTATACTGTACTTATCCCTGTCATATTAAAGTATTTCTTTTTTGAAAGATTAAACTATTTATCCGACATTTATATGTGTACGGACGCCTTATTTTGGCGGGCGTCTGTATTATTCAAAACGTTCTTAAATAATATTAAATTCTACTTATGAATACTGAAAACGCATGATAAATATAATTGAATAATGATATATGTTCTAATTTGAAGGCAGGTACTTAAAGTATATAAGAAAAAGTCGATTTAGTTTTACTTTTAATGATATAATCAAAAGTAAAAGCCAGCTACGCTTTCTGTATATACTATATCATATGTTTTTGGGTAAATGCTTTAATCGTTCATAACAAAACTTCCCTTATATTAGAGGTATTTAAGACTATTATTTTGTAAATATTTTTGTAAATAACCATCGAATCCCACCGCCCCATTTCGAAATATATATATCTATATAAACAAATATATAATTTCGTTTCGCGCTAGACTTTCTGGTACTTTCCTTATCTCGAACAGAGTGGAGGCTAATATTACTTGTGTTTCGATAGTATATTGACAGATTACTTGCCGCTTTGATCCATTTATGCATCGGTTTAAGATTCATCATATCGATTAAAAGCGCTGTTATTTTAATATAGAGCCACCCAACACGCGAACACTATCTTTTTTTTTATAAAATAATATATTTATTAGCATTAACCATGTTTGATTAACACCCCCTGCCGAACGGGAAGTGTAAATATGAAAACGGGGATGCCGAGGAGTTGCAGCATGACCTTTAGATTCCTTTTATTTCGCAACAGGGCACAATAAGTTGCGGCCGGCGGCCAACAACACGGAGTGTGCGGCCCACCCTTCGACCCCACTGACGGTTTCAGGCCATTCCGCTAGCCACCAAAAACCAAAACCAAAACTTGATGAACTAGTCCAATCCCGCCTGAACGCGCATCGCAACCCGCGCGCAACCGACCCTATCTTTTTTATTATTAAATTATTATTATTATTAACTACGTAGTTTTTTACACCATTCTTTATTTATATATTTTATATAACTTATATAATTGGCAATTGGAAAACAAACAGACATATTTTTTATAATATACCAAGCCAAAAATTGCAATATTTATATTTTGTTAAACGATTTTTATCATTTACCACCATTCTTATTACCAAACAAAGTCTATAAACTATTTGCTACAATCATGTGAAATTTTAAGTATTTAAAATAAAAAAACAAAAATACCAAACAATGAGCGTTGTTAGTTAGACGTGAAATGTATTTAGAGGCGTGCGTCCACGCGCGGGCGTCGAGCGGGCGAGTAGTGAAGCGGGGAATCCGCGCGACTCTTCGGCTAACGCTTTTCAATGTCGACTTGTGATTCTCCGCTTTGTTATTCCCCGGGGCGGCGCGCACCGCGGACACAGCGCTTTAGGGCGGGACGAGCTCGCAGAAACGGAAGTGCTCGTTTCGCCCGCTATTTTGCCCCGACCCCTCCCTATCCTCGAATGCTGCGACAGAGGCGACATCACCACAGCGGACACGGTGAGAACAATTCTTACAGCGGCTGGCATGGCTTCTGGCTTCAGGCTTCCGGCGACTCTCGCCTCCTTCTTTGACTGTTCTAACATCACCGGCCACTCACAGCATGATTTACAACCACTTAACTCGCTTTTCACGAAGGATTCGCGTTGTTCCGTTCGCACTAATACATCTCATATCAGCGTGATGGGATAAGGAAAGTGCCCAACGGGTTAGAAGGGCGACGGGCGGTGGGCGGGGGACACAATCTCTGACCTTCTCCCATTACCCATTTCTCTCTATCTCTTTTTCATCGCCATTAATTTTTCTCATTTCAGTTCTGATATCTCCGTAACACAATAAACACGCCCCTTATTAAACTACATCCGCCGCTTCGCAGCCGAATATTATATATATTGGAATTTTCACAGTAAGGTCTCGACGATCTTTATTCAATTAGCCGGTCGAGACGAGTGAAAACATCTAACATTTTACTCTATTTCCCTGCGCCAATCATAAACGCCAGGCTATATTTATTTTAATGTTGTATTGTTAAATTTGGCTAATCAAAAGTAATTTCACTCTCAAGTGAAATTTTACTGTTGTAAACTAAAATTTTGATTGAAACTAGACAGCTAAGTGGAGACTGATTGTCTTTAAATGTTGCATGTTTTTAGTGCTGAGCAAAATAAACCCTACGCTAAAATAGCATCAGCGAACGAAACTACTTGAACAGATTCGTCGAGACCGTACTGTGGTCATACATTATTGAGTTGACGAGTCGCTTGTTTAATAACTCTTGGGGCTGTTGGTGGTTGGTTGATGGAAGGTGGCATATTATTATAACTTAGAAGCTGTAACCACAGTGCTTATTAGTTGGTTGTGACGATGGGCGGTTGTGATTTTTGGACTGGTGTACAGAACATTTTGTTTCAGGCGCACCAATGGCGCTCGCATGGAGCCAAGGTCGATTGCCCAAGCTCCCCCTGGCCATGGATGCCCTCGCTGCGGAGGATACGTATATGCTGCCGAACAAATGCTGGCTAGAGGACGTGTAAGAATAATTATCTTTTTAAAAACACATATTAATATTGCAGTTTTGCTTTTTGCAAAAGGGCGATTGTCCAAAACGATGTCATTGGTCAAACTGCATACATATTTCTTAAGTTTCTTATAAGTTATTTCATAGGTTTGGATACTGATTATTCTTGAATGAATTCATTTATAATATTCAATGGTTTTCTGCAACCTTATACGTATCGGGTAAACAAATATACAGTAATATTGTGACACTACAAAGAGTTCTTTGCAAAAACTATGTCAAGCCAACACGGAAACTAACTTGTTAATTGATAATTGTTTTAAGATTACACTTTAACTATTTGGCTGGATTTAAGAATTGGACATTGTGTGTATTCAGGGTCTGTTTCTGTAATAATATCGCGATATTTTTAATATGCTTACAATAATAAAAAAAATGCAAGATGTTTCTAAATACAATATTATTAAATTCAAAAGACTCGATCAAAGTTTTTAGAAAAGAAAGCAATGACACACTATTTCAGGTCTCGACGGAAACAAAAAAATAATTTAAATTTCTTTCTTATTTTCAATTTAAATTTTAAATAAGTTATTTTGTGCAGATTGATATATTGTTGTGATTATAACGTTTTTGATTAAATTGCTTTGGACGACCGATCCGAAAATAATTTAATTATGATCAGAGATCCTCCACCCGAGAATTGAGTTTTTGGAGTTTCTATTTTCTGAAAAAGTAAATCCCGCTATAATGAATACCAAAATCATTAAATTTTCAGTAGAATTAGTTTTTGTTTTTTGTTGAATTCATCGTATAATTGATATACTTTACGAAATTTCAGTATTTTTATCGTAAAACTAAGTTTACTATAATGGGTTTAACCTGTATCTTGTTTTTAAAATGAAGTATGTACAACATATTAATAATATATGAAACATAAATCCGATAACCAAAATATTTACAGAATGTTGGCTCAAGGTTAAAAAAATACGGATGTTGGAATAGATAATGTAATATCTTTGAACGTACATGGATCATTTTATTAGATACTCGTATATATCATCGGTAACCATCGTGATATTTAGTTTTTCGATCATCACTTTGGGTTTTTGATGATATTTAAACTGCAGGGCTATCACCGGCGCTGCTTCAAGTGCTTGAGTTGCAACAGAACTCTTGATTCCACCATGCATTGTGATGGACCAGACACAGATATATATTGCCGAGGTACAACACAGAATATGCACTGAGTTCTATATGTGTTCTTGCTACCAAGAAATACCAATCTCTACTGATTAGCACGTGACCCAACATTTGTGCTCACAACAAAACATTTGTATTGTCTTTTACGTCTCCTAGTGGCATGGATTATTTTATCGATTTAAAGATGGCATGCCTAAAAAATGTTTTCTATTTGTATCGCCAAGTAGTTCTATTTTAATTTGAAGTTGTGGAAAAACGTTTTTGTCATTGGCGATTTAAATTTAAATGTCGTCTTTAAATTATGAAATTTTCCTTATTATATGTCTAATGCACGAAAGTTTTTATTTGGTTATTGATAAATTTGATTAGTCAAATGAATTGACCATATTAGTACAATAAAATGATTATGATGTATCGGAGGATTCAGAGGGAACTGAATTTGCTTGTTAAAGGGATGGCATAAGGAGTGTTTCAAGTGTGGCGAATGTACCAAAAGTCTGGACTCGATGAACTGTTGCGAAGGACCCGACAAGAACATCTACTGCAAAGGTAGGGATTCACCTCTCTTATTCATCTTTTACCCCGATTGACTCTTTTTTTGAGTTCCTTGCTGCATCACTTCTGAGGTCGACAATTGATCGTTTATTATTATTTATATTAAAACCAATTATATATGTAAAGTTCTAACACACTATTAAAAGAATCATAAGATATAATATGAGTCATTCGATTTTAGCTACATAAAGTTATTTCAATTTGAAAATTATATTCTAACTAGCGACATGGCAAAGGAGTAATGTAGAATAATTATAGGAATTTGTGGTCATTATTTTACAATGGGAACTGTTTGGACAAAACGAGCTACATACAAATTATTATTTACATCAGAGCACAACTTTCGATGTGCTCATAAGACCGATAATAGTTTATGTGTCAATTTGAATCGCAATACAATATTAGACTAAATACATAATTTCAATAGAAAATGGCGATTTGCTCCTAGTTGTGTCACTGGTAACACCGGGATGTAATGCAGCTCAATAAAGTCATTTCAATCATTTGTTCGTTCTCGATTCGTCCACCTTTTCCAACAGTCCTGATGTTTTGTTTTGGAATGCTTTCATGTTTGACCTTTGTCGCTCTTTCCCCGTAGTGTGTTACGGAAAGAAGTTCGGGCCCAAGGGTTATGGGTACGGCCAGGGCGCCGGCGCTCTGCAGAGCGACTGCTTCGCCAATGGGTGAGTCCCTCTGGCCGCGCGCCGTCTGCGACTGCCACCATTTGCAAATCCACCGCAATAGAGTCAACATTGATAGCCAAACACTATGCATATACTAAATATTTAATAGTCTATGGAAGAATAGAGTCTTCACCAATTTATCATATTCATTGGTGTGCACAATATTTACTGGGAAAATTTCGTTTTTAATTTAAAATCTTTTCTTTCATCAAACAGTAATAGTTTTTATTCTACTTCTAATACTGTATTCTTCCATATTTTGTTTACCAGAAAACAATCAAGTGTTTGATGTAAAACGCTGTTCTGTTGAGGCACGTGCGCTGGGATATGTGAATGCTCTGGCAGTTGGCAGAAGTCGCCGGGTTTTTTTCTTGGCTTCATTATATATTTACGCTTATTTGCTTGGCTATGCAGGGTGCTACGCTCAGCGATTCGGGCCACGGGGGATCGGTCACTCTGGGATGTCTTCCCTCGGGCTTATGTGCGATATAAAAGACGTTGAGTGGCAGAGGTATACAGAGTCAAATCAAACATGCATGCACCTCGATACGATCGAGTGTTTCATCTTGCCTGTACCCTGGGTTGCCACTTTGTCCAATGTCTGATTAATTCGGTATCTAAATTTTTAATCCCACTCAAATTATCAAGTCTATTTATATCAAATCTAACTGAAAACGTCAACAAAAAGTTGACGAGCATAATTAATTTATTGCGCTCAATAGTAAAGTTCGAAAGTATATATTTTTTTATCTCCAATGTTTTCTTAGATTACTTCTTTATAATTTGAACAATTCTCCAATTGGTATGAATGCTAGAAACTTTTATTTGTAACAGTGGCAACCTTTGTGAAAGTCATTTTTTGGAATAAATGTTCGTTCTGTCTTATAATAAGAATATTCTATACACGGGATACGTGTCAATAGTTTTTTGTTGTTGTGTGGACACCTTATACTATTATTTGTAAATGAATATATTCGGTCGCAAATACGCTATGCTTTGCGTTGCTTGCTTTAATTGAAATATATAACATTTTCCTGCTGAATGTAAAAAAAATAATAAAAATGTTGACTTGCTACAAAATGGAAGATAGTACAGCAGACACATTCCATTGTGAATATTTTTTATCCCATCTAAATTACCTATACTTATGTTTATTTTTTTATTAAATGCATGGCAATTAGAATAAATTTTATGTTTACGAAAAAATCATTTGCATCAATAAATCTACTGTTATGAGTAGTCGAATAAATGAAAGCGCTGCATGGCAACATTAAGCAACCCTTGAATAATATTGTTCTAAGTTCTTAATATTTGTACTATTTGTACAAGTATGATGGACAGATTTTGGGAAATCTAAACTGCTTAAAATTTATTGAAATCCATCATTAAACAAGATAAATTATACACTGAATCTTTACATTTCGAAAAGCATGATGATTATCATTAAATTAAGTCATTAAATGGATAAACAAAACTCGATTATCTGGATAGCAGTCACATAATACGTACTCTAGTTTAGCTAGATTGCTAGATGCAAATTATATTGAAACGTTTTTTTTAATCCTTGTTATTTTTAATAATATAACATTTATTTTTTAGTATTTATCTAGATATTTTATTATCAAGGACTCATTTGTGAATTCTAAACCCATAGACTTGCCTATGTGTTAAGCAATGGATATGAAATGACTCAAAAGTCAGTTCTGGTTAAATTTATTAAGTTAAAAGTATGTTTCGTGTACAATAATTTGTAAAGTAACCTTTTATAAAATGCTACAGAAGAAATTTTCTAATTTATTTTTGTATTGACAAAAACAGTATATTAGATGAGTTTCGTAAGAATGGATACGATTCTAAATATTGTTTAAATTATTGTGCGATCGATTTTTTCATTGTTTGTATTTATATAACTGTTTAATTAATCGAGTTTAAGTTATCCTGATTTATTAGAAATAACATTTCCACCCCTTAAATAACAAAGTGCACAATTTTAACTGATTCATACTTGTTTGTATAGTGACCAGGCGCCTAAGACAACGCTGATCGACACTAAGTCGATAATGGCGCCACCCGGTAAGGGCTGCCCGAGGTGCGGTGGCGTAGTTTTCGCCGCTGAGCTGGTGTTGGCCAAGGCCCGTGAGTGGCATCGCAAGTGCTTCAAGTGCCGCGACTGCACCAAGACCCTTGACTCCATCATCGCCTGCGACGGCCCCGACAGTGAGGTCTACTGCAAGACTTGCTATGGCAAGAAGTGGGGACCTCACGGTTATGGCTTCGCTTGCGGCTCTGGATTCCTTCAGACCGATGGCTTGACGTGAGTATTTTAAAGCACATTCGACTCATTTTTTAAATTGTTGGCAGGAGCAAACTTTAGCTTAAGTCAGTTGTCTAGAGCCCACGATTTTATAATTTCTTCTCAAATTAGCATTTAAACTGATGCTGTGACAAAAATATTTTCTTCTCAATTCACTTTGCTTCACGCAAGTTTTTAGGGTAGCAAAAATGTAACTATCAATTTATAATGTAAACTGAAAATGAGTTTTCACATAATTCCATTGATTACAAAAACTTTTTTCAGAAAGTAAGAAATTAGGATTATTTTTTTCAAAATAATATACCAAGAAATTTTCTGATTTAGTGAGGATG
>JAPMAG010000634.1:1757-14463 GCA_036584685.1 Rhyacophila sp. Rhy_31_5 | reverse complement strand
CACACATACCTGTATAAAAACACACAAAGAGAAGAAATCGAAATTTTGGGTCCTGACCGAGAAACAAGAAAAATCCATGTAGGCATTCAAAAATAAGCTGCTGCCCAGAATTACACTCTTGATCGAAGAAATCGTATGATCCGTTTCGGAGCGGATATGGTTAAAAGACAAAATAAAATATGGTTTTAGTTTTAATATGTGACCACATTGAAAAGTTGTTCGAGTCTGAAGTTTTAATTTTCACATGTACTCGTATTCGCTTATTTTTTTGACGTTGTAAATAAAATTGACTTGAATTAAATGTCACGTTAAAGGCAGGCATATCTTTACTCGTATATCTAAGAGCAAATGTAAACTTGCGAAAAATATAGCATCTCCATTCGCTAACAGGTAAGATAATATCAGAAAAGCTTCCGCATATGCGCTTTATGTTTAGATAGGTGCTCTATGTAATTCAACCCCTTTTAAATGTTTACGTTCTCTCTAATAGTTTGCTTGTCAGTATACTTAGTGTCGTCGAGGCGTTATTCTAAGTTATTGATCGTGAAAATACACAGTAACCTGTTCAACAAGTTTTCATTATTTCACATAATATAGTTATTGTAAAGAATAAGTTACGGATAAGACAGTTGAATTCTGAAAATGAAAATTACTTACGGAATTGTCATAAGAAACTTTTTTTTTCTTTATTTTTCCTCGCCACTTACCCGCCAGTATTTACACTAGCGATTGTTCGCGGCCGCCTTCCTACCATCGTACGGAAGAATCTTTGATTTTAAATGCCTGATTTTATCTTAACCACTCCCGTAGCAGAGCTGCATGTGATGGTATCACTATGCACCGAAGTGCGAAAGAAATTTATATAAGTTATAGGCTATAAGCCGTGTTTTCAAAAAAAACAGGGGTGGCCAACCTTTTACCTAGCGTGCGCCATATTTTTACATGTGAGCTCAGATGCGCCACACGCCTCAAACATTTTTTCTACTTTTTTACGTTCATGGTTGAAGTTAATGATTAAAATATAGTAATATTGTAGGCACAAGAATGCAATGCGCCACTTATAATCATCCAATGCGCTCTAGGTTGGCCACCCGTGATATAAAATATACACAAGAAAACAACGTTTATCTAAAAAGTCCAACGAGTGTACAAAATGTGTGATATTCATTCTCTCACGTAGAATATACAGATATTTTATGATGCATTTTTCTTCGCGTATTCATACTCGAACAATAATTAAAATAAAATGTTTTAATAACTTCAACACGCTGTTGCGGCGTTAGATGCACAATGACAGAATAAAATACATGACAGCTAAATCAAAATAGTGGCCAAACGAAATCAGCCTGAAGTATGAAAACTATATTATTATTTCAATAAAAGAATAAATTGTTATGATCTTTGAAACTTGTCATTATATACGAGAAATTATCGTAGACATTACTGCTTTCCTGACCGTGCTTACTCATATTTCATACGTTAGGGGTCGTTCCTAAACCACGTAACATTCAGCTTGACCTCTACGTTCTCTCAAAAGTTACGTAATGCTCCACATTAACATATTCAATGTTAGTAGCGAGTTAATTCGCATCTGGCACTTAACCGGTTTCGCTTGTGAACAGCTTGTGTGTGTTGAAATTCAACTGTACGAACGATTCATATTAACAGATATTACATACGAGTATATTCAGACTTAAATATTTCCTACAAACTATGAACTGGTATGGAAATCGCGTTTTTGCTTCATTTTTTATGGACGTACTTAATCTTTAAAAATGAATTGATTTATTTTTATACAAAATATTATTAACCGGTTAAGTGCCAGAAACGAGTTAACTCGCACATCTTAAAACGTAGTTTGTTTGACAAATTTGAATATTTTTGATGATTTTAAATATGAAAACGTAGAGATATGACTATAATATTACCATCAAAATCAAAGTCATGACAAATAAACGTTTAATACACTTTTAAAAAGAAATATTAAGGTTCTATTTTTGTTTAAAAATTCACAACTTGCCGGATTTGTGACATTATTTCTGGCACAGAAAAGGTTAAGCACCATCTTGTATAAAAACAATGAGTATTCACCAAATATTTCTAGTAGTTAACTTTTATATAAAACCCATAACATTGCAAGATATAAGACACTTTCCCAAATATGGTGTAGGGATAGACGGCGTCATTCTTGTGAGTAAAAAATCCTCACTGTTGAAAATTCCATGAAGTGAACATAATACACCTATAGTGGATATTTAATCGACTATATTTTAACTTAAGCAAATAAATTGCGCTTAAAATTTTCTACGGCTCCATTTATTTGGCACATTAATCTTTCTTGCGAAGGCTGCACCTATTTAAAATGCACGGTAAAGAGCCTTTTCTCAATGCAAATGAAATAAGAGACCTCTTAAATCTTTTCAACCATTTCGCTCTTAATGCCTGCTAGGCTAATGATATATTGTCTAGCTGAAAATTATTGCGCGCCCTTGACTTCGAATGACCCTGCTGAACTTTTGAAAGTCCACGTGCATTTTATGGAAAAGTCATTTTTTCACGGTCTTAATTGTGGAATAGTGCTTTATGCAACTTGTGGATTATACATTGCTTTTTATCATAATATGCATCCACTGGTGGGCTATTTATAAAATGGCATTAACTTAACTAATTAAGTACCAGAAACGAGTTCACTCGCACAACTTAAAACGTAGTTTGCCAGACGTATTTGAATATTCTGCATCTTTTAAATATGAAAACGCAGAGATATGGCTATAATACGATCATTAAAACTAAATCACCACTAAGAAACGTTCAATATATTACATACAATAAATATTATTAGGTTCTAATTCGATTGAAAATTCACACTTGCTGGATTGTGACATTATTTCTGACACAGAAAAGGTTAATTGACTAATGACCATATTTATGTAATGTACAGCAAATCCTTTACAGATTCGCTAATAAAAAATATATATTCGTACAAGTAATTGTGTGATTCCCAATTCTAAAGTGAGGAGGTGAGTGGATAGCGCATCCGACTCACGAGTTGAGGATCTAGGGTTACAAATCTCGAAGTTGGCTAAAACTGTACACAGTTTTTTATATGCATTTGAAACCAGGACATGGACCAAATTGGTTGAGCTAATAACTGACAATTATTACTCCTAAAAACCTGTTAAAACAATCTTTGCATTGTGAAAATCCATATGCGTCGTTTCGAGGTGGATACCATTACGAAGAACAGTGAAGACATGTGTGAGAAAATTCTATAATTTTATGCATAATTATTATATCATTTTTGTGAGTGTTTTACATGCGTGACAAAGCATGGTTACGTCGTTCTCGAGACCTTTTAGATGTGTGGGAGATAAGAGATCATTGAAAGAAGTCTTCGATTTTTGATAATTTCTGTTTGTTTATTAACATTTTCAAGCTGTGAATTTTTAAGCAAAAATAGAACCTTTATATTTCTTTTTAAAATATATGGAATGTTTCTTTGTCTTGATTCCGTTTTTAATGATCGTATTATAATCATATTTCTGCGTTTTCATATTTAAACTCATTCAAAACATTCAAATTTGTATAGCAAACCACTTTTAAACAGTTAAGGAACCGATGTAAGTTTAGTGTCTGTACTTTATATTTGTGATACGTTATTTCAGGTATCTTCACATCAAAATTAACTTGTCGAAGCTCTTGGCTGTTGTTTCAATGTTAAATAACAATATTATTCATATTAAAAGTTAATAGCCACCCGTAGAAATGTTTTTTTTTTACGAAAACACATTCGAATTTTCTATCACCAGTATTCATTATTACATGTTGTTTTTGCATTCGTAATATTTGAAGTGGTTCAAATAACATGTTTTTGTTAATATATGCGAAATATTATCGCCCTTTTTCTCAAATGTATTGCGTCTAAAAGAAATGTTTTTTTTTTGTACTTAACGTTGTTTATCTTTGTAAGTTATTTTTGTTAAGAGCTTTTCTACCAGTACATGTTTATTCAAGCAACCTGTGTTCATACTATTCAATGTAATTGTTGCAAATACGAGTAAATATTTTTGCACCTACATTTATTAATTTTCAACGACCTGTTAGAAAGTATTAATGAAATTGAATAGAAGTTATAGAAACATAAACAATAAGCATATTAATTTTGTTTGTACAGACGTATGCGTAAAAGCACAACCTTGAAATAAATTTTAATTGTCACTGAGTATTATTAAATTATATAATTATACTCGTATATCAATTGTGAAAATTTGTGAAATGGAGGGGTCAAAAGCAAAGGTCGCGTTTTTAAAAAAAATAACTTTAATCTATGAATGCAGAATCAAAGAGCAAAAAATTGTGCAGCTTGTGAGCTAATGTTTCAGTAGAAGATTCATTTTTATTCCATATAAAATCAATATAAAAATTTACTTTAGAAGTAAATCCAACTTCCTTCGCTCTAATTGTTTCCCCCCCATACGAAAAGTCACGTGACAAGATGGCCGTTCACTATATTTAAATGTTATTATATTTTAAAAATGTAATCAAATTAACGACTTTTAAAAGTTAAATTGTTTTTGGGTCAAAATATTTTACTGTAGGATATAACATGCATACGAGGCGTGTATTTTCAAAATTAACTTATTCCACTTCAAAAAACTGTGGTAAATATCAAAAAACTGTTTACGGTGTCCATATTATACATTTTGTAGTGTAAAATATAAGTTGCAATGTAAATAACAAAAAATATGTAATATCGGCATCGTAGACAGTTTTTTTACAACTTTTTTGAATTGGAATAAGTTGTCTTTGGAAATAAACGCCTCATATACTAAATTAAATAATGTTTTTTATCAGTTATTGTCGTTTTTCTGAAAACCTCATTCGTGGTAGAAAGTTACCTTGCTTGTGACCCCCTCAAATATATTATTTCACATATATAATGAAAGCATTGTGTCAAATCTCAGTTCCAAGTCTCAATACAATATACGAATTCTCCGTGTATAGTTGTTCTGTGTTACTGACGAACGAGAAACGAAACATAAAACGTGTTTTTCATATCCAGCGAAATCTGGTTAATACCACTCGCATACACGCATTTTCCTCTACCGCTGCCTCTAAATTCGCTCGCTGATCCACTGTTTGTTTTGTATCTGTTAAGTACTAATAATACATACTTATCTACCCGTTGATAGCACGCATAGTCGAGTACCTGTTGATAGGATTGTCTGATTTTGATACGATCCATTTGATAACTGCGAGCTGAGAACATCTAGGCTGTGAAATGAGATCGAGAATTGCGTAGTCCTACGAAATTTTTTTGTAGGCCACAACACGAGTTCAATCTACCCTTAATGCGAACAGCATTACAGCCATAGGAATCTTATCACTCTATTTCTTCGTAGTTGACAATAGAATTAAATGTTAGAAAATAATTTTAAAATGCGCCCGTTTTTTTTTCAACTTAAACGATTTTGTAAATATTTTAAAATGCATTTATTATAACTAGTTTTTTTTTGTTATCACAATCCTTCTGCAGTGTGATATTAACGGGCGTCCTTGCTCCTTCACATCTACCGTTTCTAATTTGAACTCGACCTTTCGCTAGATTTATTATCCTGGCGCCCAAAGTATACCAAACTTGTGTCGTATTTTTAGTTTCAAAAGTGCCTTATTTTCTGTACCCATGCCTCCTAGACGGTATGCTGCATTTTTCCAACATCCAGCCATCTTAAAAGCACACCTATTTAGAGCATTTACTTATTACATTCTACCATTTATCAGGAATAAATAATACAATGTTTTGGCGTATATTTGTATTTCAAACATAAATAGAATATATAAATTTCGATAACAAACCGGTTTCCGTCAACAATTATGATTATTTCGAGCTAATGCGTATGGTTTTACTCTAAAAATGTGATATCGCTATATTTCAAAGCTGGCAATATACTCGTAAAATAAAAAAGCGTGTTTTACGCATTCATTTTTCAATTTTAGCATATATTTCGCATTCATTGTAAAATGCTCAAAACTCCTGTCTCTAGTAAATTACTAAAGTTTGGTTCCTTTCTAACAAACTTTTGTTAAATATATCGTGAATCACATTCTTGAAAACGTGCTGCCTTGTTTAGTATAGTATTGCATATTTGTTTGATTTTAAAAGATAGCTTGAGTGCATTCTATTTCATATATCATCCTTTAATCATTGAGTGGAGTGAAATAATTCACTTTTTCTATTTGTATTGAAGTTCTGAATAAAATTAAAAGTAACAGAATCACTTATCATGACGGCAAACAGCGTTAATCTAAATATAATATTTAACAATTGTGTCTACTGGCTGCTAAAGCTTAGCAAGACACGTTTCAAAAGGCATATTTTCGAATTAAATGTGTGCATTCCTTCTCATGAAATTATCATTTAAATCTGCTTGTGATTCTGCGAATAGCTCGATCTTTTCCTGTCTCTTATTTTAATTATGCAAGTATTTACTTAGCGTTTGAAATAATTTTATATAACTATTTTTCACATATTGAATGTAAATATTTGATTATAAATTAAAATTGTTTTTTGCATTTTGTTCATATTTAATATACGCTTCAGCTTTTGTACGTCAATATATTCTAAATTATATCGTCAATCAAACACATGTTAACTTTATAATACTTATTGTATTCTTTCTCTTGTCTTCTCTATTATAAATACGAGTATGACCGAGAAATTTACTAGCATTGCGAAATTGTACGCCAGTCTAGATTTGTTCCAGGCTATATAATAGTTGTCCATAAACCATGTAACGTTTTTTACTCTCCTCCCCTTCGATGTAACGTAGACGTCCAGCTGCCCCCCCTCCCTTATTTTAAAAGTTACGTAACTTTTCCCATTAAATAGGAATTAAATTAATAATTAATTCCTATTCACACTTTTAAGGGAAAATGTGTTACATACGTTACGTGGTTTATGGCCAAGCCCTAAAGGTTGTCTAAAGCTGTTTATACTGTCCCACCTAATTTTCTGACCAGTATATATAGCATTTAATCAAGCCGTCTTTCTGTTTCTTTATATAATTGTGACAATATCATATTTCCCACCCCCCTCCCCTTCTTCTAATCAGAAACAAATATTCATATATCAGAAGGAGAGGGATTGGCTTTTTTTTACTTTAACGAGAAAATTGATTCACCACTCGGCCGTTCCGTTTCGTTTAATCACCGGTACTTCACTGTCCAATGGCTTTACATGCGATCAATCAAACCGAAATGATATTGGAAAATTGCCGTGAATTTATTTGATGATTGATGATATCTATTGCACCTGAAAACTAAATTTTCTTGAATCACCGTGCTGACTGAGCATTTTCGAAGCTACAGAACTAAAAATACCGTGACATTTTTTATGATTGTTTTTTTTTCTGAGAGATTAATTGTATCGGTGATTTATCAAATGATCATATCAATTCTCAACAAATTTATACTTCAAGTCATGGCCTTATATGTTACTGTCTATAAAAAATACATACTTCAAATCGACAGTAGTATTTTACTTAGCAAATTTAATTTTTCTTTAAATATATGTGTAAGTAGAGGACATTTGAAACTTTATATGGGATTATTCTAACATTAATTCTAATGAGTTTTTATTTTACAGAACGAAGTATTATATCTACCGTGTTTAGGTAAAGGGGATTAACCCTCACAGAACAAATTTTACAGGAGGCGCAAAAAGCGTGTTTTAATGATTTTTGGTCAAAGTCACATTAACACAAACTTGAAGTGCGTGATGACCAATAAATTGGTGTTTCATTTTCCTGATTGATAATTAATAAAGTTATTAAGGAAAAATCGTGAAAATTGACCTTTAATGCCTTTTTTCTTTCTATACCAAGCTAGTAGATCGTTTTTTTTCAAAATCCTAAGCTGAATTTCGATAATAATTCGGCATTTTTGGCTAAATTCTTTTTAACAGAACGTGTATACATTGTGATTTTTAAATAAAAGCACTTTTCAAAAGACTTACGGTTACGCCCTTTTACCTAATCAGGTTCGATATGTATTAAAATTATTTCAATTATTAGTAACAATTTGTGTTTAAAAGGAATAAGTTTCTTTCGTTTTTTTACAATTCACTACCGTACTCGTAGCTTAATTAACATTTTTCAAAGCTTAATATCATAAATTATCTTCAAATGAGTTTTTGACACAAAACAGCACAATTCATCTATGTACCCGTACGTTGTGTAGTGGCTGACCTATATATTTTTTGCAAAAATGATTTAATATTTTTTCATCCGTGCTCGTCTACACGGTCTCAGGTGATATTCTGGGGATGGAACGAATTACTACGAAAATTTAGATTATGTTTAAGCACTACTTTTTATTTTTAATAGAAAAATTCACACCAATTATTATTGCAATATATGTTATCTTGTTATTTAGCCATTTGTCACAATACGGAGTTGTTATATGCTCGTTTATTGAAGATTAAATAATAATTGCATTGTCTCCCGTACAAAACACTAGAATTTTTATTATTTTCTATTATTACGAACACTCGACAGATTCCCTTCTATTCAAGTCTTGCAAGCAAGTTGTATGTATACAATGCATTTAAATTAAATATACATTACCTCATTGTCGCGTTAAACGAACAAGTTTCCCATTGTTCTACTAAATTGTGTTGTGTTATGCAGATACTACTTGGATAGATTGCTGCCAATATACTCGTATATCGCGTTTAGATATTAGCCCCAAGTAGATGTGAACAAAATTAAATCGTGAATTACACCAGATTGTTTCATTATATTACATGAATGACATTTCGGAAATTCAAAGAAACCATTTATAACATTTTCTGTTGCAGAGAGTCAAAAGTTGAACAGTTGATTTCCTATTTTTCAAATTTATTCGTAATTCATTTGTACTTTTTGTGTTGTTTCAGGCTCAGCCAATTGTGAATCTCCACAAATAATGTAAGTAAGATTTTTTGATTACTGGTTTGATTGCTGAAAAAAATATGCGTTATAGATAGGGACACGTATTTTCTAGTACATATAACGTTATGTGGGAAATGCACAAAAAGATATGTACAACAACATGGGAACGATCTTGTATAAAAAAAAAAACGATTTTTTTATTTGTGATAATGCTATTGAACGTTCTTGGCTACATAATTGTCAAACAACGGTGTGTCCATCTTTCCTAGTTTCTTCTTAAATCGTCTGTAAAGTTTAACGTTTATTACATAATATTTGTTTACTATCAAAAGACTGTATAAGCTGTTAGCGTTCTTGTCACAAGAAAAATCAAATTATCAAACAGCAACAAATTATAACATTTCAACATTAGGCTTTGAATAAACATCTTTGTCGAGTTCCAAGAAAATAAACGAAAAAGTTTTCTGGCTCTCCAGTAAAGTTGCACTTTTGTAGATTGCCTTCTTTGACTTAAAGCCATCGAATGGAATCACATTTCTGACAAATATGAACTACAGGAATATATTATACAAGGTGTGATGTATTATTGTACATAATATCTATCCACCGAAATGTCCGGGGTCGACCGGATGGTTTAAGTTATTGTACATGGAGTATACATATTACTTCCTAGGGTCGTAAATAATTCAGTAGGATTTATGCCTTTAAAAAAAAGTTTCTTGAACTTTCGGGCAAAAAAAACATCTCCCAAATTTCACGCCACCAAATAATACTGAAACGCAAGCGATCCACGAGGCCGCAGTAAATTTTCTAAAATACGCGCGGTTTTCCGTTTGACCGTGTGTATTTTTTCAATTTTATTGGCGCTGTAACGACTTGAGTTTTACTGCTAGCCCAATAACGTTCGCCTGGGTTTGTCAAATAAACATATCAATGTGTACCTAACCTACTCAGTTGTTCTGTACGTGATCGCTTTATATTTTCAAACAATACAACTTCCACGTGAACATAATACATTTTTTTTTCTTGTTATAATATTTAAAAATTATACGTAAAATTGATACACTAATATGACTAAGATAATTCCACTTTGAATAATAATACACTATAAAAAAATCTTAAATTGCAGCAGGAAATAGCTTCATATGTAAAGAAAAAGTTATCAAAGCTGTAAACTTCTAACCATCCGTGATGAGACGCATTCGTCGGCGACGAACGATGTGCGTCCCGCGGTTCGAAAAAAATCAGCCAATTAATGAGTAGAGTTGGCAGATTATAATTTGACCGTGACGTCACCCTCGGCTCACGGATGCGTACGGTTGTAAAAATATCGTATTAGTTATTTCAAGCAAACACCATCGAAAATAGAGTTCTATGTATCTACGCATTTCGTAGCATTTAACCCGGATCTAAAGGCTCTATTATCAATACTAATTTAAAATGAGGTTTTAATAAACGTAAAGTTTTATAATAACCTTACTTTTATAAGACTGACCCCCGAACTCATCCAAATATTGCCAATCATGCGTGACGTCACGGTCAAATTATAATCTGCCAACTCTAAATTGTTTGTTATACTTAGTTAATGGTGATGTGCAGGCACCCTCCACACGTTCTTCTTTAAGACATTCTATTTGAAAACACGTTTATTGAATTACCAATATTATTTCAATCATATCCGCTCCGAAACGAAGCATATGGATCTGCACAATGTGAAGATTGTTTTTGTCAGTTTTTTCGAGTAATAATTACAAATTATTAGTTCCATCGTTTCGGGTTTGTGTCCTGGCTACAATAAAAATGATTTAAATTTGAAAAAAATTGCAATCAGCACGGGCCTCAAACCCGTAACCTCGGCTCGTGAGTCGGATGCACTATCCACTCGCCTACAATGGCGAGATACATATGGCAATATATCATATTATAATTCCTTGTGTATAGAGTAAAGGGGTCGTCCATACGTAACGCTCTTTTAGAGGAGGGAGGGGTGACTACCAGCATCTACATTCTATTACAAGGGGAGGGTGGGTTCATTTTTATTGTTACGTAATACTTTTTCCTCTCAAATAGTGGATAGAAGTTGTTTGTCGTCACTTTTCTTTGAATTTATGATGTGAAAAGTTCCGTAATCTTTGAGATGAAGGAGGGGAGAGTCAAGCTGAATATATACACGGTGTTACGTGGAGTGGAGGGAGGGGGGGGGAGTTAAGGATAAAAAATGCTACGTGGTTTATAACCCCAAAAAAACAATATATACATTTAAAAAATACTTTTATACCTGTTTGTCAAAATAATTTAATGAGTACGAATAAAAAGCGTATTGACTTTTTTTTTCAAAATGTAGAACTTATATTAATTTGTATATTCAAGGGCTTGTTATTGATTATAATAATAATTGTTCTTGACTCCAATTGGAGCAATTTCGAATTGCGCGACGCTTTCAGGTAACCAATTAGTTGCGCCGTACGAGGGTAGCATGCATTACGCATGTCTGAAGTTTTCCGCACTATTATTTCACACGTGAGAATTTTCATAATAAAAATACACTTCACGTTTTGTATGCTTTACGGCGAAGTTAGGCGTTTTCACCTGATATTGTAATGGGCGTAACTAAAATAATGCTCTTATGCAAATTAAACGAGTCAAATATTTGCGATCGCGCCTCTGGCGGCGCGCAGTATACGTCGCAATCCGGGTTACCAAGGTAACAAAAATATTTGCCTAGCGATTCGTGTGAAAACTGAAAGTCGCAGGTGAATTTGTTAATTGGTCCCAGTACGTACTTGCTTGACTTTCATTGTCGTCATGCAGTGTCATCAATATGTGTTTGGTTCATCCAATAATGTAATCTTTTAATGCTTGTAGATAATCCACGCCGGTTATTACATACGGCAATGTTTGTTTTCCAATCGGTTCGTATTTCCGTTATCATTATTGAATATTTATTTCGACTCTTTTCTATAATCATTACATGATATCATCGTATAGAAATTGAACGTTTTTTATACACGTATATATTTTTTATTACGACAGCAAATATATTAATTAAATCTACATTTTAGCATACTTAAGCATAACAGATAACGAGAATGTATGTTTTTTAGAATTAGTGGATTCTTAGTTTTGTAATTATATAAATATGCCAATGTTTCTCTGAATTCATAGTACTTAAAAATGAGGGATGCATTTCTAAAGTGAACTTATTCCACTTCAGGAAAATACCAAAAAACTGTTTATGACGTCGATATTAAATATTTTTTTGTTATCTCCATTGCAAATTGTATTTAATACTATGAAATGGGTATAACGAAAATATGTAATATCGAGACCGTAAACAGTTTTTTGGCATTTGCTAAAAATTTGTTGAAGTGGAATAAGTTCACTTTAGAAATACACCCCTCAAATGTCGTTTTGACTTATTATATTATTCAATACGAATGATTGCTTAACACACTTTGTTTTGTCTATTCTGTACATTCTTCTCTTTCTTCTGTTAACCATTACCACTACGAAACGAAGCATGTCGATCATTATACAATATATAAATCGTTTTGACAGATTTTTAAAGCGAGTAATAATTAAAAGCTCGAATAAACTTGGACTATATTCTGTGTTCAAATGCACATGAAAAAACGTGTTCAATTTTTGCCAGCTATGGGATTGGAAAATACTTTCCCTAATTAAAGAGTTTTCAAATAAAAAGTCAAGTATGTGATGACATTTGTATTCTTGCTCAGTGGACAAATAATATGATTTTGACTCCGAGGGCGCGAGAT